>JAVJAQ010005712.1:0-11261 GCA_032362365.1 Zygogramma bicolorata | reverse complement strand
TATATTCAGGTTCATGTAGCTCTCAACAGAATTCTTGTGAAATGTTTATGATTTGAACATCCCCGTAGTTTTCTGGGTTTCTAACCAAGCGCAATCTGGAAAGATAAGAATATATTGGAATCTATACAAGTGTAGGAGGGCAGATTTTCAAACTACCCGAAAAGTGGCTGCGTTTATTGAAAAACAGTTCCTTTTGGATAGAACAAGTCCAATTAGTCGGCAACTTCTCGTATAACTCAAATTTGCCCATAAAAATTATGTATCGTTAACGTTTTGTGAATTAAATCCACTTTCGTTCTCAAAACTTATAAGCGAATTCCTTTCCAGATACAAATATTTGAATAGATTCCAATATTAATTCTTAATTTTTCAGATTGTGGTAGATTAGTAACCCTGAAAACTACGGAGGACATATTCATCCACAAATGACGTTTAAACAGTATTCCTGATTTTACTTTCCATAAAAGTTATAATTTTTATTCTTGATTCTGAGAAGAAAAAAAGGAAGAAGACGAAAAATAGTTCTCATTTTTTTTTAAATTATAGCGAATAGTGATTTTATAATATGACAATGCTATAACTAGTATATTGTTTTTAATATAATAGTACAAAACAAGCCAGTTTTTTCGAATGAATGACATTTCAACAGAAAATATTTTCACCTAGCAATTCCTTTCAGTATCGAAAATCTGAAGAAATGACAGACATAATTTTTTTGATCAAAAATATAAAATCTACTATTCCACACGATACTTATTAATGAACAATTCATTCAAGCCAGCCCTAACTCCCCTGCACAAAGGGCTAATAGCCTTGCTCTTGTTAGAAAACAACTACTTTCCTGGTTGATACTCCGAAGGGCCAGTGCAGGGATCTCCACAAAATACATTCTTGCATTTGCTTCCATTCTTGCATTTGTTCGAACGAACAATTTTTAGATACAATTCCCGGAATTATTTCTCGATTATTTTTGTTCGAGCACACTTGCAGTCAGTTTATTGGCCTACAGTCAGTGCAAGGTGATTCCCATTAACAAACCAGAAATCGTGGACTTCCCATATTCAAAAATATTTTTCCTTCCGTCCTATCATGCCTGATGCTATCAATGAGCAAAGAAAATCCCATCATCATGCCATCTCCTCATAGAGGCAACCGAAATCAAATTCTAATACGCAAAGGAAATTGCATAAATAGTTGGTGAGTACTCTCAAATACTGGCTATAAATCGAATCGTCTTGAAACACTTGGTTCAAGCTGAACTCAACATACTTTCACAGTGAGTTTACAAAAAAGCAACTACCACCTTGGTTCATACCATGAAGGTGTTGAATTATATAACAGTTGACACCGAGGAGTCTTTCATAGAGAAAATTTCCGCATTTGATCTTGAAGAAACAAGTACTGGACTAAAATTCAAATTATTGGGACGGGCACAGTTGCAGACCGGTATCGGCCTTATTGACATCTCGACAGTGTTAGAGAGTTTCCACCAACCACCCGAGAATAGATGATAATTCCTCCTGCTGTATTTGCCCGATGTTAGATTCATTCTTTTCAGAGGTATCATACCCTTAAAGGTAACAAAAATTCATTATGGAAAATCATTGACTTTCTAGTTTTCGTTGGGAACTGCCTTGCACTGACGAGGGCCCAATAAGCACGAAACGCATCTGCAAGTGTGCGAGTCCAAGTGATAGACATTTTTTTCCAGAACTGGTGTCACCAAAAGCAAATGCAGGAATTGCTCTGGAAAATCCTGCACTGGCACCTCTCTAATACAATTCCACGCCTTTGGTGGTATGAGCCAGGAGAGTTGTTGTTTTCTGACATGTGTTTACCTAAAGGTTAGTTGGGGTAAACTTCTATACATTGCTTCAATATGATATTCTTCATCTCATTTCCAATCTCAACTTTCATCTGTTCTATTTTGCAAGTTAGTGCAAACAAAATTTCACTGCCGTTTGTCTCGAATGGATGGGTTTTATTCAATTCAAAAATGAAACCTATTGATGGAACAGAATGACTGCTCAACAAAATAACCAGCAAATCAGATATGCTTTGCTTCATTGTCAGTTAATTTACGGAGTTCTCTGGATATATAATATCTATAACAAATCAGATATCCTTCAATGGATAATTCATTCGTTTTCTTTGAAGATAATGAATTTTTTCGAAGTTGAAGATTTTCAAAAATGTTTTCACCTCTCATTGTAGTTTCCTGTATGATGAAGAATCAGTTATATTCAGTTTATCAACTACTATTCTAGAAATCGATTATCCAGAACGTCAAACAAGTTTTATGACATCAAATGCTATGCGGTCATCGAATCGGACTCGTATACTATTGTCGCTTTCAACACAAACGATCAAAAACTGGACGAAAGCAAATAACCTTATAAGTATTTGACGAACATATTCTTTGTTACTGAAACGAACGTTATGCATTTCGAATCAGAGTCATATCAATTACGTTGGTTGGCACGAACAGTAAGCACATACTCGTCCCAGGGAGAATTGATTCTGATAATAACTTGGAATAGAACGAATAAACATCCGATGAAAGGGTGTGGAACAGGATATTCATGCTCGACACGAAAGTCATATTGAATGTCCAACGGAGGTGATCCATGATTTAGGGTGGAGGGGAGATGGAACTGGGTAGGCGAGAAACTCAAAGTCGAACTAAACCAAATATAATCTTCATTATAAATGTGTGTAATCGGAGGGCATACATCACATTACAACATGTAGTCAGAAGACTTACTTCAGCAGGACATGTTTCGAAGGATTAATCCTGATGTAAGTCTTCTGACTACATAATGTTATGTGATATATGTCCTCCGACAACAGCACACAAGATTATATTTGGTGGAGTTCGACAGTAAGTTTCTCACATACCTAGTTTCATATCAATCTTTCTGATTGATTGAAAAAAACAGCCAATTCTATCCGATAATTTGGTTTTCTCTCATAAGTTTCCCGAACGTGGCGAGAAATCATGCTCAGTATGCTTCATATGAAAGGGGATAAAAACCGATCTGAATAATCTCACTGTGGGCGTGCTCTGGGTAATTCCTTAGCCAAAGAGTTTACATCGTTTTTTCTAAACAGAAAAGATACAGATTGAATTGACAATATATTTGTATCGCAATCTCTGATACAAATTCTTCTATGCCTGGATAAAATGAAAAGGTGTGTAGCTTTTCTTCATATCGAACGTTCGTTCGAATCAGCCAATCAAATTCTTCTCTGGGAAGAATTGTATTCGTTTGGCATTAGTGCGAAATTCATTAGAATAATGGAAAGCTTTCATGAGAAAGCCACCATATCTGTCAGAGTTGTCAAATGCTCTACTGAACCCTTCCAGGTAGGGAATTCAAGAAGTAATACAGGGCAAACCACTGAGTCTATTATTATTTTTAATGTTTTTAGTGGACATTGAGAATTTCCACAATCAAATTTCAAAGGGGGTACAAATTGATAGATATGAAGACTTGCTAATATCTCTTGAAGCAGATGATTTGATACTTGTTAATGATTCTTCAGTCGATTTATCAAAAGAGTTCAGAACTTTATAAATTTACTCGAGTGAAGCAGAGCCGGCAGAGGATGCTATTATCATGATCATCAGAACAGATTCTACCTGAACAATGAACAATTTGAAGTCGTGAATGATTTTACATATCTTGGCGTTGAATTTCCATCCTGCTCTTCAAATGTCAGAACAAGTAGTCACGAAGGCCGCAAAAGTACTAGGAACTGTTCTGAAGGTGATGACCAACTCCAAATTTACAACTAGGGAAGCTCGATTGTAACTTTTCGACTCGGCTGTCTCATCATCTATATTGTATGTAAGTGGGCTGTGGGGTTTGCGGTACTCGATTGTTATCAAAAGACTCCAATAGTAATTTTTCAAACGTATATTAGCTTTGGCAAATTGCACTCGATTGCATTGTCCGCTTGGAAACAGGTTCCTGAAAACTCAGCTACTTGATCCTGAAACGTTTCTCTTTCTGGCTCCAAAAAATACTTGAAATGAGTTAATCTTAACTGCAAAAAATCTGACTCCGATGTATAATATCACTAGAAAACATTGAGCCAAAAATGTAACTGGATGATTCAAGTGAAAGGATTTCCTACTTCCTCAGGCCAAGAGCATAATATGTGGTTGACTTTCATGAATAACCCATCATGCGGAATGTCTGGCCGCGTTCTGTACAATTTAAAGAAAAATGTTTGAAAATCTCTTCTACCTACATAACGAGAGTAATCTTACGAATGCGGGCTGTGGTAAAAAGGCCCTCTAAATAACTTTCCAGATATCTTGCTATATTATTAATTGTGATGAACTTTGCACTATTTGTAATTGTTATGAACAGGAATTTTCACACCACTTATTTCACTGTCCCATTTGTTCAGAAATAAGAGAATGGAAAGTGAGAAAAATGGAACATTTGGTTGAAATGTTGTACTCCAATTCTACGGTGGCTTTGAAAAAACTGGTTCATAGTTTTCTTCGTAGTTTTCTGGGTTCAAAATCTACCACAATCCGAAAAAATTAGTAATAATATTGGAATCTGTACAAGTTGAGACGGGTAGACCTCTGTCTACTCCAACAAGCTGCTGGGTTGACAAAAACACTTGTTTTGGTATTTTTTTTAACACGCTTTTATTAGCTTGGGTTGTAACTATGTATGTAACGGAATCTTTGAGCATAATTTTCACCAATTTCCAGAAGTCTGATTAATTTGAAACTTTGCATACGTATCAAGGACCGATGACAATGCAATAATCTGATCATAGTTTTCCATTATCCTTATAAGGACCACCAGGATTAATAAATTCTTTTATAGATCCTCTCTAGTGGAGTAAAAAGATAGAGCTAGCACGCGTTCTGCGCATGCCTGCAGTTTCAGACTTACTCTTTCGTTCTTTCGTTCGGGCACTCGGCACAGCACAACGGAGGCAGAAACGTTTTCAGGGTAGTTGCGTTCTCACAATGTTCATTCCTTATCTTACATGCGTAGGTGTACATGAGTCTGATACATGCAAATTACTGTATATGATATTTATGTAACATATAATATAGTTCCCAGCGAAATACAGCCACGGAACTGCTGAAAGACGAATGTTGCCAATAATCCTGAGTTGGGCTTCGACCGTTCATAAGATGCAAGGTTGTACAGATGCAGTAATTTAGCTAGGCTCGCGATTGTTTGCTGCTGGAAAAGCCTTTGTAGCACTTAGTCGTGTAAGATCTTTAGACGGTATTTGGATTGAAGAACTTGATTGCTCTAAGTTAACAGGAAGTACCCCATGCAATAGTGAAGCTTCAAATGAAATGATGAGATTGCGAAATGATTCGTGAGAAATATCACATTCCCACTAGAAACTAATTGATAAATTGAACTAAAAAATGAAAAATAAATAATAGTTTGAGAAACCAAAAAAACACGCTTTTATAGCTAACCGAACTAAAAAATAGAAAATAATTTTTAATTACAAAGAGTTTATATTACGGTAGGTAGTAGAAGGCTAAACAATCATTCATAGTCAATCAGCTCAAACTAAAATTATAATAAAATTTAAGTAATTAACAGAATAAAGTAATTCAGAGTAAAAAGCGTGGGGTGCATTTTACTACATTTCATAAGTCTCCTCTCAAAGATAATTACCGATAGAATGATTGTAATATATAATATATCAAGCACCCCACGAATTTACTCTGAATTACTTAATTCTGTTAATTACTTAAATTTCATTATAATTTTATTTTGAGCTTATTGACTATGAATGATTGTTTAGCCTTCTACTACCTACCGTAATATAAACTCTTTGTAATTGAAAATTATTTTCTATTTTTTAATTTGGTTAGCTATAAAAGCGTGTTTTTTTGGTTTTTCAAACTATTATTTATTAGATACCAGTTATGGAAGGTGGAATAACTTGATTGATTACACCAATCTCTACAGAGCGCTTCGACATTTATAAAAATCTGCTGACCCTTTCCCGTACAAGGCTCTGCCTTCTAAGCGTACTTGATGAAGAGCTTTAAGAATGAAAGTAAAATAAAAAAAAAGTTCAACAACTTGTTGAAGTGAGACACAAAAGACGGCATTTGTTCAGTTTTTGATGAAAACTGTGTAGTTACATTGGGAATGCTATGAAATGCATTCAAAAATTGTTCAATCAATTGGAGAATAGGAATATATATCACGGTATACATTCAAGCACTATTCCCAGGTAATCAATGAATGCGCTTGAAAAACAACTGATTTGTGAAAATAAATGCTAACTCATTGCATGAGATGTTTCAACTAAATTGTTCGATATTTCAATGAATGAAATAAATATTGTGTGCAAATAAAAATGTTTTTGTTAACGTCATATCATACGTTTTCGGTGAACCTTCGAACATGGTTTATCATATGGTAATCAATTCGAAAATGAATATGTATGGCCATTGCATTGCCATTGGGAATATAATAGCTGAAGTTAGCATGAAGTTAACTGGATAATATATACTGAGCTCTCTTCTGAAAAGAGTTTATGGTAACTGAATACATTTGTATTCATAATTTTCAGAATATCCATGATTACAGACATAATATAAACGGCAATAGAGGGTTGATTATTCGGTCTGACCCTGATGTTTGAATTCAATGAATATTTTAATTCAATTATAGTCGCCGTAGAAATGAGTTCTTTCGTGGAGGTGACTTTTTGAAAACCAATTTATGTTGGAGGAACCTCTTACACAAGGATATATTTTTTCTTCGTAGTTTTTTGGGTTCTTAACCTACAAGAATATGAAATGATAAGAATTATTTAAATCTATACAAGTGTAGAAGGGCAGACACTTGGAGATAATAATCCATCTACCACAAAATAAACTTCCAAACAGTACAATGATATGACAAAATCAGTATCACTACTATGGCTCGGGTGTGAAGGCTGTCGTTTTTTGGAATTTCTTCCTGACGTTTCGCTGGCGCGAGTGGCAAGAATCTTCAGAGGTTCATACATCGTGAGTTAGACTGCGATGACTCTTTTCAGGTGGTTCGATAGTGCATGCAGGTACCTATCCATGTGTGTAGGTTTTCGGTATACTGTGGGTTAGTCTGGCACCACATCGTTCGATCAGTTCATCCAGGAATGCTATCCGCTGGTCCTGTTAGTCATCAGAGTCCAACTCAAGATCTATGAGCCTCTGAAGAAGCTAGCCACTCGCGCCAGCGAAACGTCAGGAAGATATTCCTAAAAACGACGGCCTTCAAACCCGAACCATTGTAGAGATACTGCAGTACAATGATATACATGTGCACTGTACGACTTCAAAGTACTTCAAAATACATACTCATTGATAATGGTTCCATAACTCCGTTCTTCTTCATCTCGAAGTTGATAATAACGAAAGAGCAGACTTGCTTTTTCCAACAATTGATGGAATACTGAGGCTAGAGTGTGCTATACATGTTTATGATCGATATTGACAAATGTCAAATAATAATTACTCCGTGGCTGTGGGTTGTTTTTAATAATCCTGGAAACTCAGAATATCTTGAATTGAAGGCTCTCTCTTGCCCTTGAAACAAGCAACTTCATCATAGCCTAAGTGAATGATATTGTATTTTCAAAGTGAATTCGATTATCATTTTCGGATACTATTGAGCGGTATGCTCTGCATTGCTATTCAGATGCATTGTCTACATTCTGATTCAGTAGGTATGTTTCGATTGTTCATTTTGAAGGAATATGTCCATTTCAGAGAAAACGGCCTTCAGTAGTATATAACTGACTCTAAAGTCATGCTTTGCATTACCTGACTACATAGGTGATAGCTTTTTTGGTTTTGTTTTTCCTTTTATTCACTCCCAGTCAACATGAAATTCTCAGTCTCAACAATCACTTATTTTGATGGGGATTCCTCGAATTCGGCAGCTAATACGTTTTGTGGAACTGGGAGTAATTGAGGTATTGCTCAAATCCAATTTAATATCTGCCTGAAAGAATTGTTGCTTCGAATATGATAGTCAAAAACAAAAATTCACCAATCCTCAACGTGTCGAAACCCAATATTACGAAGAAAAAAATTAGCGTTAGAAACCCAGGAAACTACGGAACAAATATTACAAAATAATGACGTTCAGACAGTAGTTGTTTTGATGTTATATCATTTATCTTGAGTTGGCCTTTCGCCGTTGAACATGAGTGGCCATTTCGAAATGTATTGCCATAATCATTTTATGTTTATAGTCATTGGATGTGGAGTTAATGTATCTTGAAAATTACCTAAATATGTTTCTATTACCAAGAACTCGTGTCGCTCATTTTCAGGCTTTCAATAATACCATTATTTGAAACCTGATATACCAAGTTAATGTTGATACTTTAGCGGAATTGATAGTGAAAAAATATATTGATGAAGCTCTTATACTCCAAGTGGCATACATACAGGGTGTTATTCAAGTACGTACCCAAACTCAAAGGGGTGATTCTTCGGGTAATTTTAAGAAAAAAAGTTCTCGTAAATATAGGTCCGGGAAAGCTTTGTTTTCAAGATACAGGGGGCTGAAATTCAAACAAAAATACTGAATATCTCAATAATTCTTGAGCCGATTTCTCACAAATTTTGCGGAGGTATTGAGGATATTGAGGGGCTCATTTGGCCATAACTAGATTTGATTAATTATCTCCAGTAGCGTCCCGGAAGTTATTTCAGTCCTTATTTTTTACCAACAAATCATGTTATGGATACCCTCGATACCATGGCCAAATTTGAAGGAAGTTGACTAGAGGATTATTGAGATATTCAGGACAAAAAGGATTGTTTCCAAACTTTGAAGCCCTGTATCTTCAAAACGAAGCATTACCGGACCTACGTTTATATGAACTTTTCGTCCTAGAATTCCTCGAAGAATCACCCCTTTGAGGACACCTTCGACTGATATTTTGAATGATATATTGGCAATAAAATTATGAACAATCGGCCACAGTGGTTCAATAATTGAAAAAAAATAAGAATATATTGTAAATATAATGTATCATGCAAAAACATGACATTCAGAATAAATAAGTGGATTATGCCTCGTATCAATCTCTAGATTCAAATCCAATCATTCGACATTCATCCGATTTGATTCTGAAACCTACTTTACTGCAAATATACAATACATTAGAGTTGCATACGCAATTTCTCCCGCACCCGATAAATAATGCAAAACTATATAATATATTGTATTTATATTTGTATTGAACACAATAACAGTAATTGATCGTAATTCTTTGAAGAATTCTACGAAATTTTAATTAATGGTATTACCTTCTATTCATTGAACATGATAATTGTTATCAATCCGATATCTTAATAATCAAGATTATTTTTTGTGCAGTTTTTGAAGTTCATTCCTGGTAGAAGGAAATTTATATTTATTTCATCTTTGCTAGTCTCAATAGATGAAAATATCACAGTTTCCTGGACAGCTCTCACTGAAAATGGGTTTACAAAACAGCGACACATATTTCGTTATCCATTGCTCAAGAATTCATAATATCCTGCTTGATGAACCTATTGTATAGCGAAACATGTCGCGGTTTTGAGAACCCATTGTCAGTGTACAAGAAACTGTGATATTGACCTCGATTTCGATTTTCATCGAGTATCAGCCAGTTGAATCGAAAGTCTCAACAGAGTTCGATATTGTATTGGAAATTCCGATTTTAATCTGAAGTGAATTTTCAATGGATTAAAAATCTGTATCGTAGTGAAAAATCTGTACCATAATGGATATCATTACGAAACGAATTATAGACATATAAGTGTATTGTTATAGTACGGGTGTAGAGAAAAAGACATTATCGAACGAAAAGTATTAATGCAGGTTCATAGTATTCGTTTGACGAAGTCAGTCAGGATCAAAACTGAAGTGCTGCTAGCCATTGTAGATGTATTATTCATTTGTCGTGATTTGATATTTTTTTAATGATATCTACTCTTCGACACAATATGAGATACTTTTACTATTAGAACGTCATTATTTTGTGGTGGATCAATATTTGTTCCGTAGTTTTCTGGGTTTATAACCTACCACAATCTGAAAGGATAAGAATAAATATTGAAATCTATACAAGTATATATATATATATATATATATATATATATATATATATATATATATATATACCAGTTTTTGTTAATGTTTCTGATAAGAAATGTTTTTTCTCTTTGTGATGTACAAAGATTTTTCCTCTGCTGTTTCATATCTAATCTCACATTGGTACAATTTTAATATGTTTCAGTGTTATATGTAACAATGAACACTGTTTTTCAGATGTTTCGAAAGCTCGACAATTTAACGAAGAGTTTAAATATATCAGGCCAAACTCAATTTATGACTGCAACCTCAAGGTTAACATTCATTGCATGAGGATTTTCCAAATTCAGACGGGCTTTTCAACTAGTCCAGTAGAGAGACTACCCCTCTCTCTCTCTCTCTCTCTCTCTCTCTCTCTATATATATATATATATATATATATATATATATATAACTTTTCGATTGAAAATCTGCCCTTCTACACTTGTATAGATTTCAATATTGATTCTTATTTTTTCAGATTGTAGTAGGTTGGAAACCCAGAAAACTACGGAACAAATGAGATATATATTGGAATGTCACTATTGAAAATTGAGGTTGAAACAGAGCTGCAAAAAATCTTGAATATACATATTGCTGAACGGATATTATTCAATATAACCGAATATGATCATTCCAATACTTGTGCGGAGCTATCAAACCGCTATTATATTGATATTGCACCACCTAACAATATGCAGTTACAATTTGTACAATGTTAAACCAATATTCACAATGAAATATAATGTTTTCGATTTTGATCAATATCAGTTCTACATCTTTTTTTCAATTCACAGTATATCTATATTGGCCGAACCTGAAATCGGGATTCAGCAAATATAATGTACTACGAGAGACACATCACTCATTATTATTTAAATAGAAACACTTCATTGGATGATTTTCACGACAAAGCCATTGGTTGGTGACACACGTATAGCTATTTTGTGAACTGCTCAGTGGAAATCACACGATGCAGTGTATTAAATAAAGTTATCGTGGTTTTTCATCAAGTATTGGGCAATTCCACGAGTTACTTCTCGAATAATGAAATTCCCAATCCCTCATCAAAGCACCCAGCGAACCACATACAAAACGTCTGCGTCTTCTCCAGCCACAGAGAACCGT
>JAVJAQ010005711.1:0-25843 GCA_032362365.1 Zygogramma bicolorata | reverse complement strand
ATATAGATGCAGGCATTATACAAATCATTTTATAGTCTCAGGGCGGGTACTTTACGACCTGATTAACAGTCCGTTATAATAATGTGTTGTCAATTCTCAGCACTGATTATTTTAACGGACTGTTAATCAGGTCGTGAAGTACCCACCCTTAAACAGCCAGTTGAGAATCACCTTGCCCATCACCCATTAAAATATTGAAAAATCAAATGTGAAAACTTGAGATAGCAATTAGATAAATTAATGATTACTTGCCCATCTGACAGCTGGGAGCTCTTGTTGCAGTAATAAATGGTTAGCTTCGTCATCGAATCCCCACTGACAAATGGCCAAAGTGGCACCGGCATTTTTCACTAATCCTACCTGAAAAAAATATACAAATGAAAAACGACTTTGCAGAATATTTTCTTTAAATTGAAGGATATAATTCCGAATGCAACTAATTATTTTAATTTCAGTCCCTATCTACTTACAATTTCCTTGAATTTGTCTTGTTCATACTGCCTCAGCTCCTTGTACTCTTCAACGTTGGTGACGTCCAACTTATGTTTGGTTTTTGGTTTTGGTGGTTCGAATGGGCAGGTTAGAATTGCCAGTTTAACGTTCCTCAACTCTTTCGGCATTTGAGGATGTGACATGGTCTTGTCAATAACCACTCCTCTAACTAGTTTGCTGTCTTCCAACTTTCCACCAACCTGAATTTTCAATTAGATTTTTCAATTCAAAATATATTCTATTGTTCGAAAGAAAAAACACAAAGTAAAAGTACAAATGAAAAAAATAAAAAAAGATGGATTAAGACTTTTTCAAACCAAAATTCTTCGGGACTGTAAAAAAAATTCAGTCTTTACTACTTTTCAAAATATTGTGTTTTGTGAATTCAATGAATTTTGAATTCAATAAATAACAAATATTATCATAGAAAAAAATGAAGATGAAAATGAGTATATAAAGTTTCCCAAAGCTAAGAAGTTCAGTTTCACTACCATTCAAAGCACTTGATGACTTGTAATATTTTTTTTACGTGAGGGGTTGTATGTTTTCATTAAAAATAAAGTTATAATTGTTGTAGAAACTGTAGATTTATGAGAAATATATTTGATCAATAAGTTGATGCAACCAGCTGTTTCTTATTCGAAAATAGTAATATTCATCTGTGGAATATTCACCTGATTAAAGTTTATAAGTGAAAACCTAACAGGAAACTGCATTGGTATTTTTTGGGGAAATTTGATTTTCCATAAAATTTTTGTGGAAATTATGAGAAAAAAATTAATTGATACTATCAATGAATATAAAGTTAAAATAACACAATTCATCATTCCATTAATGGTAAAAAAGGCAGGTACACAATGTATGTATGTCTGTACACTGTGATATAAATTATCAAACTTCCTCATGCAAAAAAAAAAGTGAAACACCCCTGAAAATTAAACCCAAATTTTTCTTAAACAAAGCATCATTCAACTGAAGAATATTTCAAAGATACCATCCGCCACTAGAGTAAGAATAAGTAGTTCTTCGTGTTCTCCATATATCTTCCTGAACATTTCAAGTAAGTTCATTAATACAATTTCAAAAGGTAGTTTCAATAATTATAAAACAATTGAAACTCACATCCAGTTCAGCCAGAAGTGGACCTGACTCAAAAAATTTCAAATGGAACTGCTCATGTTTCAAATGGACATTTATTTTATACAGGAGCCAACTCTCAATTCATTATGGCGGCATCATGACACCATCTTTGAAACTAATGTCAAAAAACTAAAGGGGGTAAGAAACAAAAGCTCAAATTTGTTTTGTGGTTGACACAAACTTCTGTTTATATTTTTCTCAAAAGTCTTGAAACTCCAACCTCGGAAGTATACGTATTTCCCTAAGAAGAAATGATGAATATAATATTACCGGTTGAATTTTTCTGTTCCAGTTGAAAAAATTTGAATTTTGAAGCTGTGACATTCCATAGTAATTTATCAATTACTTCGGAAAGAGTGAAAAACAGCATGGAATATTCAAATTTTTTTAAGGAAAATATGAATACTCCAAGATTTCTAACCCTACAAATAACTAATGGAGCCGTGTACAAGGATTTCTTTGTCTCCCGGTACATTTCATAATCATCGTATTTTTTTGTACTGAACAAATATTGCCAGGGTTGGGCAGATTTAAATCAAGTGATTAAAATCACGATTGAAATCATGATTTAAATCGCTTGATTTTTAAAATTAAAATCATGATTGAAATCAATTTTTGTTTTTTTTTTTTCATTCAGAACCAGATAACATAATATAAAAGTTTTCTCGAAGATCAAAAGGAGTATCTGCTTTTAGCAACAACAAAAAAGAAGTACATAATTCCAAATTCTTAAACTAAACGTAACACCTAAATTTTATTACTGTATATTTTCAGTCTAGTCATTTTCGTTATACAATTTGAACAGAACATTTTTCTATGCCTAATCTGTTTCTAATATCCGAGTGTACAACTAGCAAAATGCGTGAAATTGTAAGGCAACGTCAATTCATAGGTTGAGAAGGAAAACAAGCCTCGACACAACAAATGCGTTAGTGTCTCACTTGGCACTGTATAGCGAGTGCATAGGACAGAAGGAAAACAAATCGCAACAAGAATTCTCTTGCAAGAAGCGCGAAAAATGCGTTGTCATAAGTTTTTGAGCCGCAAATTGTATTAAAATTTTTAGACTTATACATTAAAATAATCAACAATAATTTCAAAGAATCAAAATGTTCAAATTTTATATTCAAATTTAAAAAATCAAAAAAAAATCAAATAAATCGTGATTTTCAAAAAAAACAATAATTTTTGATTTTTTTAATAAAAATCAGATTTTGCCCCACCCTGAATATTGCATCTTACAATTACCTTTCCCTCCACTTTGATGAGCTCGAAATTCACGTCTTTGGTCTCCAAATCGGCCACAGCCAAGACCGCTTCGACCGCAATCTCTGCCATCTGTCGGTGGCATTTGTTAATGATTTTCGATCCCAAAGTGGTCATGGCTACCTTGATGAGAGGGTCGGCGTTTTTTGCGGAAAACGGGAATACTTCGGCAATTTTTTCCAAGTGTTCCACGGCAGTCTGGCAGGCCAATTCGAAACCGTCGGCTATCCTGATGGGATGAATTCCACGATCGAGGAGAGATCCAGCTTGTTCGAGGAGAGCGCCAGCAAGGACTACCACTCCTGTGGTACCGTCGCCTAAAAGATAGGTAGTCTACTGATAAAACAATGAAATATAAATGCAAAATATTGTATTATATTGCAAACGAACATAATACAGTAGCAAAATTACAAACTAGCAGTAGACTTAAATCCTATCAACGAAATACTATTTGAATGAATGAAATCCCCTTGAAAGGAGCATGTTTTTCAGTTCCTTCTTCATCTTTCATAAATCAACCGATAATATTTCTTCATTTGATAAAATTTGAACCTTTGGTGTAAAAGTGGAAACTTTTGATAGATATCTTACCCTACATATTATATTAACAAGTTCAGCATCTTCAGGAGAAAATTGATACTGAATCTATATACTAGGGTTAACTTTTTTCTATCTCAGATATTGAGGCACATTGCATTGTTCTTACTGGCTTTTTAGGTCCTATTAGGATTTTTTTTCAATCATGTAAATTAATTTCTCAATATTAGAAATTAGAAAGCAGAATTGGCATGGCACTCTGCCACTTTCAGTATATTTTTACATTTGGCTACTTCCAGACCTTAGAAAGCATCATATACATCTTTGAAGTCTCAGATTGCTTAGAGCATGCTGGGCGACACTCGATTTTTAAATTATAATTCTCCTTGAAGCACGTTTTTATAGCTCGTTGAGTTTGACCAATGGACTTTTTGTTGCTATGTCAAAAACCATATATCCCTGACTTTTTTTGTATTTGCCAATTGAGGTAATCAAAAAGATAACTTATCCCCACATCCAATTCAGAAACACATAAAATCCGTTATTGTCCAATATGATCGACAAGTAGTAAGTGAACATGCTTGAAAAGTGGCCATAAATCAAATCATCTTGAAACCATTCGTTTAGACCAGCCTCAACATACCTACATAATAGTTTAAAGGACTATCATTCATTAGAAAACAACTACTCCCTTGGCTAATATTATCAACCAGGGGAGCAGTTTTATGAATATTCAAATGCTTCAATTATAAACTTCATTCACACAGGAGTATCAATATAATCACCATAAAATTTGCAGTAAAGCCTATTATGCAGAAAATATTGCACAGCCTTTTTTCAATCAATAATCATTACTAATATCATATTGTCATGAACAATGCAACAGAACAGTTTCCAGAGATCACATTTTGACTTTGCAAATTTACGTAAGAGCAGGTTTTAGTAGAATCGGGATAATCAGCATGAGAAGAAGTTCTGTAGCATGATACCTAACCCTGCTGAAAGCTTGAGTTAATTTGTTACCAATCTCGCAGCAAAACACCCAAAGGGTATTTTCTTGTTCAAATTGACGTTTGACGTTATATATATATATATATATATACTTCAAAATGTTAACATTGCTGGTACATTGCTGATGATACAATCATCTTTTGTAACGAAAAGATTGTAAGCATATATATATATATATATATATGACTATCACTATAATGCTTACAATCTTTTCGTTACAAAAGATGATTGTATCATCAGCAATGTACCAGCAATGTTGACATTTTGAAGTATATATATATATATATATAACGTCAAACGTCAATTTGAACAAGAAAATACCCTTTGGGTGTTTTGCTGCGAGATTGGTAACAAATTATATATATATATATAGTAGATACTATACAGGGTGTTATTTAAGTACGTGGCCAACCTTGAAGGGGTGATTCTTTGAGTGATCTAATATATATATATATATATATATATATATATATATATATATATATATATATATATATATATATATATTAGATACTATACAGGGTGTTATTTAAGTACGTGGCCAACCTTGAAGGGGTGATTCTTTGAGTGATTCTAAGACGAAAAGTTCATATAAACATAGGTCCGGTAATGCTTCTTTTTCAAGATACAGGGTGTCAAAATTTTTAAAAGAAATCTTTTTTTCGTAAATATCTTAATAACCCTTCAACCGATTTTATTGAGATTTGGCAGTGTTATTAAAGGTCGTAAAGGGGTAATTTAACCCTAACTATATCAAAATTATCATGTCCAGTGGCGTCCCGGAAGGCACTGTAACCAATATTTTTGACAGAAAAAATGTGCGCCACTGATTTTTTTGCAATTTTTGTATTTGTTTCACATTGAGCAACTGAAATTACAACTTTTTCAGTTCTAGAATTTTTTTCATATCTTGCTTTGTTTTTGAGAAAAAACATAAAAATCACTTCATTGCACATCCCTGTGACAACACAATAAAACATTCAACTACTAAACCATCAAAAACTGGGGTCTTACTAATATTTTCTCATATTAATAGTCTATTCTAGTCTTATAATTTTCTATCAAAATTAATGCAATGAAAAAACAAAAAATATGTATGTATGAATTGCAGCACTTGCCTTCGGCTCTTGGCTTCAGCTCGTGCTGCAAAATGGGCTCATTGTTGTCCATGTACATGCAATAAAGACATTTTTATTTATGATTAAACAATTAATATTACATGGAAGTCATCTTTTAATTTTTTGCGCTCATATTAACTGTTTTCGATGAAACAAATAATGTTGTTATGTATTACTGCAGTGTTTTGAAACTAAAGTAAGAGGGCCATGGAAGGAAAAACAAATGTTCAAACAAATTTAACCTCATAACTGTCACAAATTGAAACGGTACATACGTAATTATTTGATAGTAATTATTGAAAGTGTTTTCAAGAGTTTTGAGATATAAAATTTGTTACTGATATCTGAAAATGGTTCGGTTTACAAACTCGGAAATGGCCGATATGCATTTTGTCTATGGAATGGCCCAAGGCAAATCCAGAGCGGCTAGACGCATTTATCAAGAAAGATATCCTCATCGAAATGTTCCAAATAGACAAACATTTGTGAGAATACATGAAAGGCTGTGCGAATCAGGCACCTTTCAAAGGTCGGCTGCTCTTATTGGGAGACCTGCAACGGTAAGAACAGTGGAGCTGGAGGAAGAAGTTTTACATGAAGTTGAGCGTTGCCCCGATACAAGCACACGCAAAATTGCACAACAATTAAACATTTCTCACTTTACTGTATGGAAGATTTTGAAAGATTACCAACTGTATCCTTACCACATACAGCGTGTTCAAGCGTTATTTCCTGCGGATTTTCCCAAGCGAGTTGTTTATACTACGTGGCCTTTGCAACAACAGGTTGCATCTCCGACATTTTTATCCAGTATATTATTTACCGATGAAGCGTGTTTTTCCCACAATTCAATTATGAACTTTCATAACAACCATATCTGGGCAGAAGAAAATCCCCATGCGGTTATAGAAAATAATTATCAACAGCAGTTTTCAGTGAATGTATGGGTTGGTATTGTTGGCGATTATCTCATTGGACCTCATTTTTTACCCCCGAGATTAAATGGTCAAGAGTATCGTCATTTTTTGGAATTTGTGTTACCTGTACTACTAGAAAATGTCCCACTGGCAGTAAGAGGAGCAATGTGGTTCATGCACGATGGGGCTCCACCTCACTTCAGCATAGTAGCACGTCAATTTCTGGATGAAACTTATGGAGAAAACTGGATCGGTCGCGCAGGTCCACAGTCATGGCCGCCCAGGTCACCGGATTTAAATCCCTTGGATATTTTCCTTTGGGGACATTTAAAGTCCCTTGTTTATAAAACTCCAGTCAACACTGAAGGAGAATTAATCCAACGAATACGGGATTCATGTGATCAGATAAGACATACGCCGGAAATATTTCAACGTGTTCGGGATTCGATGTTAAGACGAGTTAATGCTTGCATTGAAGTTGAAGGAGGACATTTTGAGCAACTATTGTAAGTTTTGTGTTAGTTATTATTGAATGTATTCTTATAGAAAAAAATTGCCTAGGTACCATTTTTCTTTACGTGTGGTTGTAATAAAGGGTGTTTCTTGTTTGATGTTTTTTTGACATTTCCGGCGTTACCACTATGCACGCACTGGCCAAATGAAACAAACAATTTTTAAGCATAACAGATTCACCTGTAATCATTGAAAACCCTATAAAAACAATTTTTTATTGTGTTGTGCCAGGGACGTGCAATGAAGTGATTTTTGTTTTTTCTCAAAAACAAAGCAAGATACGAAAAAAATTCTAGATATGAAAAAGTTGTAATTTTAGTTGCTCAATGTGAAACAAATACAAAAGTTGCAAAAAAATCAGTGGCGCACATTTTTTCTGTCAAAAATATTGGTTACAGTGCCTTCCGGGACGCCACTGGACATGATAATTTTGATATAGTTAGGGTTAAATTAGCCCTATACGACCTTCAATAACACTGCCAAATTTCAATAAAATCGGTTGACGGGTTATTAAGATATTTACGAAAAAAACGATTTCTTTTAAAAATTTTGACACCCTGTATCTTGAAAACGAAGCATTACCGGACCTATGTTTATATGAACTTTTCGTCTTAGAATCACTCAAAGAATCACCCCTTCAAGTTTGGCCACGTACTTAAATAACACCCTGTATATATATTTCAAATTCAAACAGCAAAATTTAAAGAAAATGTTTGATGCAATCAGTGAAAGAGTTCCATTTGCCCAGTGAGAAGCTCAAGGGATAGTTTTCTCTAAATGAAACAAGCTTGTCTGGGTTGGAGGATGAGATGATGAAATTTTACTACTCTTGAATTCATTTTATGTTGAGTGCAAATAAGCCTAAAAATGATAAAAAACTTGCTTCCATGTAATCCAATGACCGTTGCACTATATAGGCTGGGAAGTACTTGGTTTAGTAGATTACTTATATTTTAAGTGGACAAAAAAATTGTGAAAGATATGCACATATCAACAGTGTCCACCACTTTTTTAACATTGTTTATTTTTAAAAATTTTGTATCCCTTTTGAATTGATTTTAGGAAAAAGGACAAAGTTACCATCATGAAAAAATAAACAGGGCGATATCCACAGCACCTTGGAGAACACAGTACTTAAAACAAGGGAAAACACATAACATCTCCATTTCAGAGAAATTTCATTTACTCAATAGTTCGAAGGGAGAGCTATATCAGTCTCAATTAATTTCTCAATGTCAAGTATGATAACATTTCTTTATTGTCTGTCATTTAATTATGCTTTTATTATAAGCAGAGTTCAGGATTTCACCCACTTCAATCCTTCTGGCTGTTTCAAATCAGGTAGAACCCAATAATTCCAACACATTATCTTATTGTAGTATTTCAGAAATCAACTTCATTTGCATATGAATTCATCTAAAGCACAGACATTATACAAATATAAGGTGATACAGGTGAAATCACCGTTCTTCAAAACTTTAATATCAGTATGTTCAGTTGATAAAAAGGACAATTTCGTTCCACAAAAATTATTTTGACATTTAGATGCTCAGTGTAACCGAAGTTTTAGGAAGAGGAATTTGATAATGAGCATATCCATCAAGAACAAGTCCAAGCAGGAAGAATATAAAAAAATACACAAGACAGTCTAACAACTATATGAGATAATCATCTGATACTGAGCCTTACCAATTTCATCATCTTGAGATTGGGACAATTCTACCAACAATTTGGCAACTTCATGCTCGACATCCATCATCTTCAAAATCGTAGCCCCATCATTTGTGACCGTCACCTCTCCGTCAGGGGAGACCATCATTTTGTCTAATCCCTTGGGCCCCAGAGAAGTACTGATGGTGTGAGCGATTTGTCTTGCAGCCAAAATATGTGACTAGAATGAAAATTTTCGATATTTCATTCATTCTAGTGATGAAGAATCAACATTGAGATTGTCACATGAGATTTGATAAGCGACAAGAGAATCAGTTGTTCAGGTGATATGGGATCGGCATCAAAACATAACCTTACCTTGAGGGCATCGATTCCGGTTAATCGCTTTTGGTTCTCCTGATCACGTATAATGATAAAAGGTCGACCATATTCATCGAAAGCGATACTCCCTGGAAAGCTCGTCATTTTTTAATAAGAAAATAATCAGACGGTCTAGAGGATGATTGTAGATTTTATTTATTTTCTCAAATTTTTTATTAAACACAAAAACCAAACATAGCTGACATAAGAGACAACTGACATGTGACGGTTGACAATTGACATGTGCTTTGTGTCTTCTAATTCCAATAGTTGTTTTTTAGCGTTGAACCATATTGAATCCGGTTGAGAGTGCATTTTTTTGCAACTCAACTCACCGTTTATGTCGAATTCTCCTTTTGTTCCTTTTTGGACCGGGTGACAGTGACAGATTTTTGGACTGCATTTGAAAGGGGGTTAGGGGCACAGAACTCATAATTATAACTAGAATGAGTTTCATGTATCGTCGACTAACGTAAACTTGACAAATCATGGGCATTCGCAAAGGGGACAACTTGCACCAAGTAAACACATACGTCATTCCTTGTAATTTCATGAGGAAATGAGAGAAATCTAGGACGTTTGTTTGTAAATAGAGCGGCGTTGTCTGTTTTATTCATAGAAATCATATTATAAAGTATAGATATCTATGGTTTTATTTCTTTCTGATTTGGATATTGGACGCTGTGACGATAGTAAATATTGGATATTTATCATTCATCGATTATATTGTGCATAGACAAGAGTTATAGGTATATTGGTAATATTGTGTACATTACCCGTTCGATACGATGAAGTGTTTTGTTAAGGATTGTGGTAATTCCTGGAGAAAGGGGAGGGAAGAAAAAAGAAAACGTTACTTTCCATAAATGAGTTCTTAAAAACCGGTTGAAAGTGTCTCTAGAATAAAGAAAACGTTTCCAGATTTCAGCTTTCAGAGAGTGGTTTCGTAGGAAGTGATCTGCATTTGGAGTGGCCTCAACCACAGAATTAAAAAATCAAAATCCGCACTGAACATGTTCATTTTTCAATTCGATTCAATTCATACTGAAATTTTATACCATTAGATTTGGGGAAAGTGGTCCAGACTCGGTCTGGCGTCGTTCAAATATATACTAATAACTTTTTGGTCTGAATCAAGATCTCATTTCGTATCTTCTATTCAAGGATTTTTTTATTATAAAACGTCTATGGATAAAACGACATTTTTACTGTTCTGATGTTCCATTTAAAACTGAAATTTCCAGTTTTATAAAACCAACCCATACTCTTTGAACCCATACACCGCGGGCATATCTGACAGACGACAGTAAATGACAGTTGTCAATCCAGCCCAAAGAGAATAAACAAAGAAGGAGGTCCTAGTAAGCTCTAGCCAATCAGAATCTGGTATCATTAACGCGTCATAGTGACGTACTTGGCATGTGTACAGGTGACCCACGTAACATACAGAGTGGTCCAATACACTTCCAGTAACGTACATGTCAGCGTGAATGTTATACCTAATCGAATTAAATAATATGACTTGAAATTTCCAAGTTAGTGGTAAAATTTAAGAATTCTCATTGGGTGGTAGTTACACACGCTTTTTTTGTCCTTGAACATGAATCCGAAGTCAAAACGTGGCGCTTTGTAAACTTTCCGAAATAATACGGCTCTGCAAAGATCGAAAGACGTCTGTTGTCACCACTGACACCCGACATAACCTTAAACGTTATATCATGTTTTATTATTATATTCTCAACATACATTTTGAAAAGAGATGCACCAAACGTTATTTCGGCGATTTTTTTTTTCAAGAGACCGAAGTTCATAAATTATAAAATCAAGTTACTTATTTGTTCACATAATTCATTCAAAATTTATATAAGTGCACGAGGACCAGCTCTGAATATCAACAATAAAGGAATCACGCAGAGGCAGAGACACTAATGAGCCATGGTGTCACACACTTGCCATAGCATGCAGAATAGTAGAGATAGCCTTAAATTTTATAGAGCCGCTTATTCAAGAATATAATCACATGCTGAACACCCAGGAAGAAATAGAAATACTGAGTTTTTTCATCATATGACCTCCTTTCGACAGGTTTCGGGTTGTATAAATGGAAACCTTATACATATTCAATCTCCAGGTGGGTATGAAGACTAGGTACTTGATTAAAGCATGCAGATTATTAACTTATCATTTGTACACTATATTGATTGCACTTCATTTTCAGGAGATGGAGAAACTTGGAACCAAAAGGTGTACTTTTCTCTGAAAGTTCGTTTTGGGAGATGATAACTAGAAAGTTAGAGATACTGTAGCCCATTGGCCTAGGTTTACACATGATACAACAATTTAAAGAAACAGTCGAATAAGAGCAAGAGTTGAAAACAGAGATTGAGCAGACTAACTAAACAGTGTAAGTTTTGAAACTAGCAAATCGAATATCTTGGTTTCACCTTCATTTCAAAAGAAGAATATTTCTTTTATGTTTTCAGTGGATAAAAAAAAATCAATGAACCATCTGAATGAAAGTGCATATTTTCACTATTAGATCCTTTCTGAATTCTTCATTACTATACTCCGAGACGGAAATAATGGTGTGATTCATGCTGTGCTGTAAACGGAATTCGACTGTATGTATTCAGTCGAATTCCACTTGCCACTCGTACAAAATGCAGGCACAGCATGTCACGAATCACTATTTTTGTCATCTTAGAGTATAATGAAGAATATTTCCTTTTCCAGAATGATTTACTCTTGTATTTACATTTGATTTTTTTCAAAATTGATCAACAGCTTTACTTTGCATAAACAAAACTTATGTTCATATTTTTTCTAAAAGTTTCAAATAATGTTATTGAAAATAAATAATTTTTCAGGTGACAGGACAGTGAATATTCTTTGAATTCTGACTGTTCAACCACCATTCAAAACCGTGCAACTAGGATAAAACAGCTCTACATAAATTGCAGATGACACGAAACAGTATTGAACGTCTCTTTGGTGCCCGGAAGAGGTGATTTCCGGTTCTTGCTTTGGGTATTGACATAGAAACAGCCATGGCTGTGGTTTTTGCAACCACTTTATTACACAGTATAGCTTGCAATGTGAATGATCCTGAACCACCAGCTAATGAACCTAATAAAGAATTAATTTCGTTTTCTATGCTTTATTGTCTAAAACTGAACATCTTGTTGATAAAGATTAAATCAGTAAAATAGTTGTATAAAATTAAGTTACATAAAGATATCAAAGTTGTTTATCAGAATTTTTTTTTCCGTCATAGTAGGATTAATGGAAAAATGGTAATTTTTAAATACATCTTTATATTATAATATACCTTTATATGGAAACATATTGAAGATTCTACCGATGTGTTTGAAATATTGAATAAACAAATAGGAAATTTTCGTCAAATGAAACAATTTATTGTTCAAATCTTTCTGTTGATTATTACAATTTTGAATATGTGAAAAAGGGCAAGTAGTATTTTTGATTTTGTCTCCAAATCCTTACTACTTTGATATTTTTATTTTGTTTTTGTGAACACCACTTGTAATGGATTATTTTGAAACTTTTGGAGCAAACTCTCCTCCAGAAAATACACTAGAATCCTAAAGGGGAGAAATTTATATGTCACAATACAATAAAAACTGTCAACACATTAGAGTAGAGTAGTTTATTTAACTATGTTATGTACGTGGTACATGTATAGCAAGTCACAAAGAATACAGGAAGTATATCACTATATAGTCGATAAGGACCGTTTAAGATACTTACAGAAAGAAGATATCTAATACTAATACATAAATTCGCATGTAGTTTAGCTAAAAGTCGACAACAAAATTATTTTACAGGGGTGAAAGTTGTTAAAAAAATACAAATTTGTCAACAAAATTAAAAAAACAACAGGTTCAAAAAGTACTTATAATACAGTTTGAAAGTTTAAAATGAAACACACAATGAAATGGCTGAAGCAATATAACTGTTGATATCATAGAAGCAATGACTCAGTAGAAATTTTTTCATAACAGTTTTGAAACTTTTGAATTCCAATATTTTGACGGAGTTATCGAGGATGTTATAGATATTATTACACGATATCTAGTGTTTTTCCAATTCATGTCACACTATTTTTACATCAATATCAAATTGTAAACTCGTACTTTCTTTCTATTGATTCAATTCTCAGATGTGACTCTTTCGATGAAGAGCTCTATTACCTTTTTCAAGCGATTCATATTTGTTGTGTAACTATAAGTATATATAGATATATATCCATCAAAAGGATTACTCGAACCCAATATTTTCCAGTAATAATGTTTTAATTAAAGTTCATTATTTTGAAATAATATCTGGTTTATGCAACAATTCTTAAAAACCAAGTACAGAGCAGACTCCTTATGATCGAAGTTTGTTTTTACAAGCGGATATCTTTTATTGGTATTTTCCACAATTACTGACAAATCACTTTTTTTGGAAAAGTGGAAAGCCAAAAATATTCCTCATATATGTACCGACAGTCAACAAATTTCTCATGATTATTTTTCCTTACTGGTAATATCACTTCAGTTTATAATTTTTTTAGTTTTCTTCATTCTTGATCTGTTTTCATCATCAGTTCCATCACTCTTTCTTTTTCTTGACTGTGACTTCAAATTAATATATTTTATTCTGATGATAGTTCTCAACTTGACAAAAGTTTGAATAACTTCCTTTGGCATCTCATTGTGTTTTCGACAGAGCTTCCTTATCAATTTTTTTGTTACCCCTTTTCCCTTTCTCAGTCCATGTTCCAAATCTTGTTTATGAAACTTTTCAAATTCCATATTGAATTTTTTAATAGTTGACATCCAACATTCAGTAGGTTTAATTAAACCTCCATAGGAAAGATGATTCACCCAAGAGGGTAAGGAATAATCATGTTCAGTACTATATTTGTATGTGTGGTCACCCAAACATGGATATTTTTTTTTGTATTTCTTAGCTATATAACCCGCAATATATTCCAAAGCATCTCCAGTAGTCTCAGGTCCATTATTGATGACAGTTACAGGATTAATTTGATTCTGAGAAGGGGAAGTGCTACTGGAAGACCCGTTTTCAGAATTATCATCTATTGTAGATGATGAATTGATTGACACATTTGCTCTATGGAACATCTGAGCCACCATATATTCGTCCTGTATCCTATCTTCTGTACAAGTGTGACTCTCAAGAATTCCTGGATTTTTACCCAAAATGATCATCCTCACTCTGGATAGAGCATCCAATGGAGAAGGATGATCATAAACTCCACCACCACTTCTCACTTGTGAAAAAAAGTTTTCTAGAGAATCCTGGTTGAGCCTATGGGTTAGTATATAACTAACAGAAAATTTCTGGCTCATATCATCAAATAACAATTTCAAAGAATTGATGGACATGATCATTCCCTTCTGAAAAGTTTGAAGACTATTTTTACCCACTGCCCTAATTCTAGACATCTTAGTTTTCATGTTGTTCAATATCTGATTTTGTTCTTCCATGTTACTACCATAAGCAGATTTTGTTGGAATTTTATTCTTAGGAATGTAGCTGTTGAATATGTCAAACCATTAATTTTGAAACATGGGTTAACTTCAGTGTCAGTTAATTTCACCAGATTTTCCAATGGTGTTTTCGTTATTTTACTTCCATCTTCCAGAGCGAACCCTGTATCGATCAACCAATTCCTAACTAATTTCAGAAGATGCGGAGCATCAGCTAACATATAAATATTTGATTGTTGATCAGGGTGTCTGAAATGTGGTTTATCAGTGCCAACATTGAGTTCTTTCCATAAACCAACATTTCCACCCCCACAGTCACTAACACATGCAACAACAGTGTAACTAATGTAATATAATTTACTTATTACTTCCATCAGTATCAAAATCTATGAATATAGGTTGTTTCCATTTGGAAAAGAGGCCACGCACCATAATAACCTGCATATAGTTATAAGGACCAACAATCTCATCTTCGGCATTATCAAACTCAAGAACACTCTTCAGTTTCATCTCGTCATACTGTAAAACTACACACTTTTCCATTTCAGTGAGGTCTTCGCCAGCCAGTCTCATAAAATTTAACATATCAGGTAATATCCCTTGCTTCATTTGAATTCCCAAAGCCCATCTTCTCAGAGAGGACAAACTAGGCAGAGGATAACTAAGGTGATTTTTGAGGAACATGTAGCTTTTTTTACTATAATATCGTAATGTAAAAGCAGTAGCTACTTCTGCTGGCTTCCAGTTCACACGCTTCTTTTTTTCCAACAACAGATCAATTTGATTTTCACTCAACACTCTCTTCAATATGTCTTTGTTTTTTTTTTCCATAACTTGTGTTTTCAATAGTTTACTTCTACAAGAACGTAAAGATTTTTCCAAAGCCATCAATTTCTGCTGAGCTCGTCGATTTTTATCAGTTAATTTGGAATTTTCCAGTCTTAAATGTTGATTTTCATCGAGTAAGATGGAATATAGGTTTTTGTAATCTAATTTTACCTCTTCTGGAGACTGTGTGACAGTGACACTATCTGCAAGTTCAAAAGAAGTACTAGAATTTTCTTCTAGGATTTTTGTGACGAAAGCTTTCCTTTCCTTCTCTTCTTTGTTGATATCTTCAAGAATACCTTTGATAATATCGTGGTGATTCTCTTTGTCTTCATTACATTCTCCTTGATCATTTGTAATACTTGGTAATACACCTCTTTTCAGAATTCTTTTAGGGAAACCACCTGGAAATGAAATTCTTTCAATATTTGAAAACACACGCATTATTTTCCTTTATTTTGATTGCAAATTCCAAAGTCACTAGGTAATTTTTCTGACTGCAACTATATAATGAAACTAGACATAAAAAGTTGTGAGTTTTCTGTAAGGCTATAGTTTTGTTGATGGTTTTTACAATACGTGTAAAGGTATTCGGTGAAGAGTTTTTTATACATATAAAATTTCTTATATTGAATAGAACACAACCAGTATCTTATGACTTTACAAGACGAGTGCACAAACATTAGGAAAAAATAATTTTCATACCCATAAGTTCACTTCGTAGATTTCTTTCAAAATCAAGTTTCTTGAAATGGGATGAACAAATCCTTGATGTTGAAGAAGGACCCCATTCAGGGCCTTTTCCACAAAAGAGAATCCAAAGTTTTTTATCTTTTTCATCATTGGGGAACCTATGGTAGGACACATTGGAAGTTTTGTCGCTTCTGTTTCCACAAGAGGAAACGGAACACCAAGCGGGCATTTTGGTCTGGGGAAAGTATAAAAAATTTCAAATCTTTGATGCGGATTTTGAGAATTGTTGTTAGTTTCATAATGAAAACAGACTAAATTCTTACTAAAACACTATTCACTTACTAGGATTTTGATCACTCACGTACGATAGCAAAATACTATAATAATAATTGTCTATTTTCAAATACTTATTGTTTTCTTCTACTTCGAACTTCGAAACTATACACAACAATCAATAACACAGAATAATCCGAAAAATGCTAAGCTCAAAATTCAAAAGCATGAAATGAAATTATTAGTCATCACTCAAACCAATGAAATATAACATATAACCTTTGTAGTCTATATACAAATATATAACTATAACTCTCCGAGTGTGCTAGTCCGCCACTGTTCCAAGAGAGCGGCGGCCATGACATTACCACATACGTCACAATGACTCACAAATGATCTTTCATCTCGTTCTATTAGTGTTACAATTGTCTTATGCGGAATGAACTCTCCTTATAAAACGTTTATTCTCTTTGAATCCAGCCTGCTGGACATACAAATCTGATTTACCTATGCTGAGTGTGTGTTTATGTCATATTTTAAAATCTTTTTTCTCAATAAAGGCTCAATTTTGTGCGATTGTGAAATGTGAAGTAATAGCGGCAGGCATAATGATTCATTCCATCGATTCCCTTCTATTTTCGACAATAGAAAAAAAGATCAATCCTCTTGCTGAAAAGAGATGTGAATTGTGGATTCAGGCAACTAGAAGAGCAGATTTTACTTCTTATAAGTTGAAATGGGCAACGGTGTGTTCAAAACATTTTGTAAGAGATATTTTCAAATAATCTAAGAAACATAGGCAACATAATTTTATTTATTTTTTTATTTCAGGCAAGCCAAGTGCACTCAAAGATGTTGACGATATGCAAAGAGAATAAACGTTTTATAAGGAGAGTTCATTCCGCATAAGACAATTGTAACACTAATAGAACGAGATGAAAGATCATTTGTGAGTCATTGTGACGTATGTGGTAATGTCATGGCCGCCGCTCTCTTGGAACAGTGGCGGACTAGCACACTCGGAGAGTTATAGTTATATATTTGTATATAGACTACAAAGGTTATATGTTATATTTCATTGGTTTGAGTGATGACTAATAATTTCATTTCATGCTTTTGAATTTTGAGCTTAGCATTTTTCGGATTATTCTGTGTTATTGATTGTTGTGTATAGTTTCGAAGTAGAAGAAAACAATAAGTATTTGAAAATAGACAATTATTATTATAGTATTTTGCTATCGTACGTGAGTGATCAAAATCCTAGTAAGTGAATAGTGTTTTAGTAAGAATTTAGTCTGTTTTCATTATGAAACTAACAACAATTCTCAAAATCCGCATCAAAGATTTGAAATTTTTTATACTTTCCCCAGACCAAAATGCCCGCTTGGTGTTCCGTTTCCTCTTGTGGAAACAGAAGCGACAAAACTTCCAATGTGTCCTACCATAGGTTCCCCAATGATGAAAAAGATAAAAAACTTTGGATTCTCTTTTGTGGAAAAGGCCCTGAATGGGCTCCTTCTTCAACATCAAGGATTTGTTCATCCCATTTCAAGAAACTTGATTTTGAAAGAAATCTACGAAGTGAACTTATGGGTATGAAAATTATTTTTTCCTAATGTTTGTGCACTCGTCTTGTAAAGTCATAAGATACTGGTTGTGTTCTATTCAATATAAGAAATTTTATATGTATAAAAAACTCTTCACCGAATACCTTTACACGTATTGTAAAAACCATCAACAAAACTATAGCCTTACAGAAAACTCACAACTTTTTATGTCTAGTTTCATTATATAGTTGCAGTCAGAAAAATTACCTAGTGACTTTGGAATTTGCAATCAAAATAAAGGAAAATAATGCGTGTGTTTTCAAATATTGAAAGAATTTCATTTCCAGGTGGTTTCCCTAAAAGAATTCTGAAAAGAGGTGTATTACCAAGTATTACAAATGATCAAGGAGAATGTAATGAAGACAAAGAGAATCACCACGATATTATCAAAGGTATTCTTGAAGATATCAACAAAGAAGAGAAGGAAAGGAAAGCTTTCGTCACAAAAATCCTAGAAGAAAATTCTAGTACTTCTTTTGAACTTGCAGATAGTGTCACTGTCACACAGTCTCCAGAAGAGGTAAAATTAGATTACAAAAACCTATATTCCATCTTACTCGATGAAAATCAACATTTAAGACTGGAAAATTCCAAATTAACTGATAAAAATCGACGAGCTCAGCAGAAATTGATGGCTTTGGAAAAATCTTTACGTTCTTGTAGAAGTAAACTATTGAAAACACAAGTTATGGAAAAAAAAAACAAAGACATATTGAAGAGAGTGTTGAGTGAAAATCAAATTGATCTGTTGTTGGAAAAAAAGAAGCGTGTGAACTGGAAGCCAGCAGAAGTAGCTACTGCTTTTACATTACGATATTATAGTAAAAAAAGCTACATGTTCCTCAAAAATCACCTTAGTTATCCTCTGCCTAGTTTGTCCTCTCTGAGAAGATGGGCTTTGGGAATTCAAATGAAGCAAGGGATATTACCTGATATATTAAATTTTATGAGACTGGCTGGCGAAGACCTCACTGAAATGGAAAAGTGTGTAGTTTTACAGTATGACGAGATGAAACTGAAGAGTGTTCTTGAGTTTGATAATGCCGAAGATGAGATTGTTGGTCCTTATAACTATATGCAGGTTATTATGGTGCGTGGCCTCTTTTCCAAATGGAAACAACCTATATTCATAGATTTTGATACTGATGGAAGTAATAAGTAAATTATATTACATTAGTTACACTGTTGTTGCATGTGTTAGTGACTGTGGGGGTGGAAATGTTGGTTTATGGAAAGAACTCAATGTTGGCACTGATAAACCACATTTCAGACACCCTGATCAACAATCAAATATTTATATGTTAGCTGATGCTCCGCATCTTCTGAAATTAGTTAGGAATTGGTTGATCGATACAGGGTTCGCTCTGGAAGATGGAAGTAAAATAACGAAAACACCATTGGAAAATCTGGTGAAATTAACTGACACTGAAGTTAACCCATGTTTCAAAATTAATGGTTTGACATATTCAACAGCTACATTCCTAAGAATAAAATTCCAACAAAATCTGCTTATGGTAGTAACATGGAAGAACAAAATCAGATATTGAACAACATGAAAACTAAGATGTCTAGAATTAGGGCAGTGGGTAAAAATAGTCTTCAAACTTTTCAGAAGGGAATGATCATGTCCATCAATTCTTTGAAATTGTTATTTGATGATATGAGCCAGAAATTTTCTGTTAGTTATATACTAACCCATAGGCTCAACCAGGATTCTCTAGAAAACTTTTTTTCACAAGTGAGAAGTGGTGGTGGAGTTTATGATCATCCTTCTCCATTGGATGCTCTATCCAGAGTGAGGATGATCATTTTGGGTAAAAATCCAGGAATTCTTGAGAGTCACACTTGTACAGAAGATAGGATACAGGACGAATATATGGTGGCTCAGATGTTCCATAGAGCAAATGTGTCAATCAATTCATCATCTACAATAGATGATAATTCTGAAAACGGGTCTTCCAGTAGCACTTCCCCTTCTCAGAATCAAATTAATCCTGTAACTGTCATCAATAATGGACCTGAGACTACTGGAGATGCTTTGGAATATATTGCGGGTTATATAGCTAAGAAATACAAAAAAAAATATCCATGTTTGGGTGACCACACATACAAATATAGTACTGAACATGATTATTCCTTACCCTCTTGGGTGAATCATCTTTCCTATGGAGGTTTAATTAAACCTACTGAATGTTGGATGTCAACTATTAAAAAATTCACTATGGAATTCGAAAAGTTTCATAAACAAGATTTGGAACATGGACTGAGAAAGGGAAAAGGGGTAACAAAAAAATTGATAAGGAAGCTCTGTCGAAAACACAATGAGATGCCAAAGGAAGTTATTCAAACTTTTGTCAAGTTGAGAACTATCATCAGAATAAAATATATTAATTTGAAGTCACAGTCAAGAAAAAGAAAGAGTGATGGAACTGATGATGAAAACAGATCAAGAATGAAGAAAACTAAAAAAATTATAAACTGAAGTGATATTACCAGTAAGGAAAAATAATCATGAGAAATTTGTTGACTGTCGGTACATATATGAGGAATATTTTTGGCTTTCCACTTTTCCAAAAAAAGTGATTTGTCAGTAATTGTGGAAAATACCAATAAAAGATATCCGCTTGTAAAAACAAACTTCGATCATAAGGAGTCTGCTCTGTACTTGGTTTTTAAGAATTGTTGCATAAACCAGACATTATTTCAAAATAATGAACTTTAATTAAAACATTATTACTGGAAAATATTGGGTTCGAGTAATCCTTTTGATGGATATATATCTATATATACTTATAGTTACACAACAAATATGAATCGCTTGAAAAAGGTAATAGAGCTCTTCATCGAAAGAGTCACATCTGAGAATTGAATCAATAGAAAGAAAGTACGAGTTTACAATTTGATATTGATGTAAAAATAGTGTGACATGAATTGGAAAAACACTAGATATCGTGTAATAATATCTATAACATCCTCGATAACTCCGTCAAAATATTGGAATTCAAAAGTTTCAAAACTGTTATGAAAAAATTTCTACTGAGTCATTGCTTCTATGATATCAACAGTTATATTGCTTCAGCCATTTCATTGTGTGTTTCATTTTAAACTTTCAAACTGTATTATAAGTACTTTTTGAACCTGTTGTTTTTTTAATTTTGTTGACAAATTTGTATTTTTTTAACAACTTTCACCCCTGTAAAATAATTTTGTTGTCGACTTTTAGCTAAACTACATGCGAATTTATGTATTAGTATTAGATATCTTCTTTCTGTAAGTATCTTAAACGGTCCTTATCGACTATATAGTGATATACTTCCTGTATTCTTTGTGACTTGCTATACATGTACCACGTACATAACATAGTTAAATAAACTACTCTACTCTAATGTGTTGACAGTTTTTATTGTATTGTGACATATAAATTTCTCCCCTTTAGGATTCTAGTGTATTTTCTGGAGGAGAGTTTGCTCCAAAAGTTTCAAAATAATCCATTACAAGTGGTGTTCACAAAAACAAAATAAAAATATCAAAGTAGTAAGGATTTGGAGACAAAATCAAAAATACTACTTGCCCTTTTTCACATATTCAAAATTGTAATAATCAACAGAAAGATTTGAACAATAAATTGTTTCATTTGACGAAAATTTCCTATTTGTTTATTCAATATTTCAAACACATCGGTAGAATCTTCAATATGTTTCCATATAAAGGTATATTATAATATAAAGATGTATTTAAAAATTACCATTTTTCCATTAATCCTACTATGACGGAAAAAAAAATTCTGATAAACAACTTTGATATCTTTATGTAACTTAATTTTATACAACTATTTTACTGATTTAATCTTTATCAACAAGATGTTCAGTTTTAGACAATAAAGCATAGAAAACGAAATTAATTCTTTATTAGGTTCATTAGCTGGTGGTTCAGGATCATTCACATTGCAAGCTATACTGTGTAATAAAGTGGTTGCAAAAACCACAGCCATGGCTGTTTCTATGTCAATACCCAAAGCAAGAACCGGAAATCACCTCTTCCGGGCACCAAAGAGACGTTCAATACTGTTTCGTGTCATCTGCAATTTATGTAGAGCTGTTTTATCCTAGTTGCACGGTTTTGAATGGTGGTTGAACAGTCAGAATTCAAAGAATATTCACTGTCCTGTCACCTGAAAAATTATTTATTTTCAATAACATTATTTGAAACTTTTAGAAAAAATATGAACATAAGTTTTGTTTATGCAAAGTAAAGCTGTTGATCAATTTTGAAAAAAATCAAATGTAAATACAAGAGTAAATCATTCTGGAAAAGGAAATATTCTTCATTATACTCTAAGATGACAAAAATAGTGATTCGTGACATGCTGTGCCTGCATTTTGTACGAGTGGCAAGTGGAATTCGACTGAATACATACAGTCGAATTCCGTTTACAGCACAGCATGAATCACACCATTATTTCCGTCTCGGAGTATAGTAATGAAGAATTCAGAAAGGATCTAATAGTGAAAATATGCACTTTCATTCAGATGGTTCATTGATTTTTTTTTATCCACTGAAAACATAAAAGAAATATTCTTCTTTTGAAATGAAGGTGAAACCAAGATATTCGATTTGCTAGTTTCAAAACTTACACTGTTTAGTTAGTCTGCTCAATCTCTGTTTTCAACTCTTGCTCTTATTCGACTGTTTCTTTAAATTGTTGTATCATGTGTAAACCTAGGCCAATGGGCTACAGTATCTCTAACTTTCTAGTTATCATCTCCCAAAACGAACTTTCAGAGAAAAGTACACCTTTTGGTTCCAAGTTTCTCCATCTCCTGAAAATGAAGTGCAATCAATATAGTGTACAAATGATAAGTTAATAATCTGCATGCTTTAATCAAGTACCTAGTCTTCATACCCACCTGGAGATTGAATATGTATAAGGTTTCCATTTATACAACCCGAAACCTGTCGAAAGGAGGTCATATGATGAAAAAACTCAGTATTTCTATTTCTTCCTGGGTGTTCAGCATGTGATTATATTCTTGAATAAGCGGCTCTATAAAATTTAAGGCTATCTCTACTATTCTGCATGCTATGGCAAGTGTGTGACACCATGGCTCATTAGTGTCTCTGCCTCTGCGTGATTCCTTTATTGTTGATATTCAGAGCTGGTCCTCGTGCACTTATATAAATTTTGAATGAATTATGTGAACAAATAAGTAACTTGATTTTATAATTTATGAACTTCGGTCTCTTGAAAAAAAAATCGCCGAAATAACGTTTGGTGCATCTCTTTTCAAAATGTATGTTGAGAATATAATAATAAAACATGATATAACGTTTAAGGTTATGTCGGGTGTCAGTGGTGACAACAGACGTCTTTCGATCTTTGCAGAGCCGTATTATTTCGGAAAGTTTACAAAGCGCCACGTTTTGACTTCGGATTCATGTTCAAGGACAAAAAAAGCGTGTGTAACTACCACCCAATGAGAATTCTTAAATTTTACCACTAACTTGGAAATTTCAAGTCATATTATTTAATTCGATTAGGTATAACATTCACGCTGACATGTACGTTACTGGAAGTGTATTGGACCACTCTGTATGTTACGTGGGTCACCTGTACACATGCCAAGTACGTCACTATGACGCGTTAATGATACCAGATTCTGATTGGCTAGAGCTTACTAGGACCTCCTTCTTTGTTTATTCTCTTTGGACGATATGGACTGGGTACCGAATCAATTACTTGGCTACAAAACAAATTTCAATGCAGTTCAAAGTATTCAGAGATTGTTTCGTAGGGAGCAGCGTGATAAAAATGAGATCGCAAATATTCCAGTTGATATGGATAAAATTGATGATGATTTCTTTATGTGTGAATGATCTATAGCTGTTCAAAACTTGAATATTATTGATGAGCAAAATCAAATTCTGAATGATATAAATTAACCAGTTGAAGAAGTGGAACATGCACAAAACTCTGGTGAACACCTATGTCCCGATATTGATTTCGAGTTGCAGAATTGTTTTTCGTGAAACTTTGCAGACTTAATCATTCACATTGGAAAGTTTAAAGTATAACTCATATAAATGCCTTTTTCATGCAGGATTGCCATATGAAAAGAAAAGGATGTGGTTTATAATTTTGTAGAGCCTTATATAACATACGCTAAATCTGTTCTTTCAAAATTATTATTTATCAAAGTATATTTTCAGTATTCTTTTCACAAGCTTCACTCCAATCCTTCTAATCCATTTAGATATAAACATATTGTATGAATCCATACTTTTATAGCCTTTGAAGTCTTCTGTGCATGCACTCTCATATACAAAATAGTTAATAATGTCATACAACATGTCATAAAACTTTAGGAAAGTGTCTGCACAGCATTACTACAATCCCCAAATTTCAATAAATAAGGATCACATCCATCACTTCCCTTCAGTTTCTCTAAATATGTCTTCTGGATATCCATAGAGTGTTGAATAATCACTTTTATCAGCCACTTCACATACAATTTCCTTGCAAGCAGGAAGAATAATGAATATAGATTGCAATATATAGACATTTTATATATGTCAGGTACACTAAGGTTATACCCAAAATTAGGGTAAACCCGTAATTTCTTCATAATTACGATCATAATCTCATTAAATTACCATTGTTGCTTATGGAAGTATGGTTTGTTTGTCCAGCAGGCTTATTGACAGTTGTCTTGGACGTCACATGCCCGCCGTCTATTGCCCATCCCCAAGTTACGCACGTTATATTTTGCACCGCTACTGTGAAGAGGACATTTACTGTGTTGCAGGTTATGCATGATTTGTCCCACAGAACTCATAATTATAACTAGAATGCGTTTCAAATATGGCGGATGGACAAATCATGCATAACCTGCAACACTGTAAATGTCCTCTTCACAGTAGCGGCGCAAAATATAACGTGCGTAACTTGGGGATGGGCAATGGGTTGGTTTTATAAAACTGGAAATTTCAGTTTCAAATGGAACATCAGAACAGTAAAAATATCCTTTTATCCATAGGCGTTTTATAATAAAAAAATCCTTGAATAGAAGATACGAAATGAGATCTTGATTCACACCAAAAAGTTATTCCTATATCCTACTACTACAATGAAAATCACTTTGAAAACATGTTTTTTTTTAATGTTGAAGGACGCCAGACCGGTTCTAGACCACTTTCCTCAAATCTAATGGTATAAGCTTCAGTATGAATTGAATCGAATTGAAAAATGAACAGGTTCAGTGCGGGTTTTGGATTTTGTAATGCTGTTGTTGAGGCCACTCCAAATGTAGATCACTTCCTAATCTACGAAACCACTTTCTGAAAGCTGAAATCTGAAAACGTTTTCTTCATTCTGGAGACATTTTCAACAGGTTTTTCAAGAACTCATTTATGGAAAGTAACGTTTTCTTTTTTCTTCCCCTTTCTCCAGGAATTACCACAATCCTTAAGAAAACACTTCATCGTATCGAACGGGTAATGTACACAATATTACCAATATACCTATAACTCTTGTCTATGCACAATATAATCGATGAATAATAAATATCCAATATTTATATTTACTATCGTCATAGCGTCCAATATCCAAATCAGAAAGAAATAAAACTGACAACGCCGCTCTATTTACAAACAAACTAGTAATCTTAACAGACATACGTCCTAGATTTATCTCATTTCCTCTTGAAATTACAAGGAATGACGTATGTGTTTACTTGGTGCAAGTTGTCCCCTTTGCGAATGCCCATGATTTGTCAAGTTTACGTTAGTCGACGATACATGAAACGCATTCTAGTTATAATTATGAGTTCTGTGATTTGTCCATCCGCCATATTCGAAACGCATTCTATTTATACTTATGAGTTATGTGGTTAAGGGTTGTC
>JAVJAQ010005710.1:44519-128493 GCA_032362365.1 Zygogramma bicolorata | reverse complement strand
CATCAACTTTTTCTATGAAATGGGAGCTATTGTTATATGCCAAGTAACGACCCTCTAAAGATGTTCAAGTTGCCTAGGTGGACATTGTGATGACGAAGCCCACGCACACGTTCCAGACTTTCACTGAGGAGACATTGGACACTATTGTTTCCAAATAACAGCATCAGCATGTCTCGCTTCAGTGGCATCAGCTAGTTGTAACTCAGTCTCCATACATGTAACTCCAGTGATTAATTCCCTTTTTCAAATTGTATGTAGTTCTATTAAAAAAAAGGTAATTATATTATGGACAAACCATTGATAACAATAAAAGTAATACTAAGGAAATGTGGAGGTGTCTTAAAAAACTTGTCAAGCCAAGTTAGCCGTATCCATCAGATGAATCATCGAAATATATTTTGCATAATAAACGGAACATTGCTTATAATTTTGATTCATATTTTATAGATAGTGTGAATGAAATAACATCAGTTTTCCAAAATGTACAACATTGGCCCCTGACTACCCTGTTGACTATAATTAAAGAATTGAGAAATATAATATTATTCTCTCTGAAGCTAAAATTTTGAATAATAACTTTTCAAAAGGAAAATTTGATGTTGCTGGTAACACAATAAAAAATTCAATGAATACATCATTTAGTATCGGTGTTTTACCTGATCAATTCAAGGTTTCCTTGTGTTGTTTCTGTACCGAAAATCAACTCAATTTGAGCTGAATAATTTAGGCCATCGAATACACTTGTTTTTTTTTAAACTGTCTGTATAAAAGCGATTTAGTACTTTAATAGCAAAGAATTATTTCTTGGTAACCAATCAGGTTTTGGAGTCAGAAACTCATGTGAGACATCCCTGAAATTTTTAACTGAAAGGAAAAATATAATTGAGGAAAATAAGTCATCACCCGAAGACGATTGCAAATACAAACAATCGAAACGTCGTGAGCACACTCAACTTAAACTTGGTTTCAACATATATTCATACTATTTCATTTATATTTCCATTCAAATTTTTTGACTGATATTTCACACTCGATATCTCAATTTTCTTGTCACAATATTATTTAATTTTTTTTCAACTGATTTTCTATATTCGATATCTCAATTTTTTGTCACAGATTAATTTTCTTTGATCAATCGTTGAACCTAAATTTTACTTTCGACCAAAAATCCATTTTCAACCTTTTGTTTGGATTTGATTGCCTTATTTGATTTGTATTTCCATCCTTTCGTTCTCAGCAACAGGTTTCAGTGGAGTTAATAATATAGACAATGGAAGTCCGAACTATTACCATTCCATATGACCTTTATGTGTGATCTGACCTGGGCATTCAGGTGATCTGTTGAATTTGTATTATTCAATAATATTGAAGGTTAGATGGTTAGTTATATTTTTTATATAATTTTTCGAATATTAGGATTGCCTACCTTCTCGAAATGAATATTATAATCATTATATCATATATTGAAAATTCAAAGTTAAAAAGTAAAATATAACAGGTAAAAATAATATTTTTGTCACCATATCAACCTCTGAATCATCAATCTATCATGTTTCTTCCTTTCTGTTATTCTGATGATGACAATGAAACGTTGAGTTGACGCCCCAACTGTTTTTTCATTATTCCTACTGAACCGCAGGGTACTGAATTTCCACCATAACATACGTTTTTTTGAAAACCAATTTCGCTGATAGTTGGATTTCCCATATATATCACGCTGAATAATCTTATATTTGATGAATCAATATTTTATTTTTGAGACCAACTAGAAGTATGGGAATCGGCAAATTACAATAGGCGAAAGTCGCACAAATATCAAATTAGTAATAATAAAGTCGCAAAGAGTGAAGATGAAAAATTGGGACTCAAAAATGATGAATTCAAAACGACCCATATTCTATGCGATGGAAATAAAAATAAAGAACGGAAAAGAACAGTCTGAAACGAAATTCCCATCACGCTATTGTTTCTCCTACCCAATTTCCTTCAATAATCTATCACGTCCTTAACCGAATCATTTCGAGACATTAATAGCCCAGTTTTCCAGGTTTTGTTGAAAAAATGATCATAGAGAAACTTTTGAGTGCATGTGATCTGAACAAGATATACGTGATAGCGCGGTCGAAGAAAGAACTCACACCTAATGAGAGACTTCAGAATTTATTCGAAGAACCAGTAAGTCTACGAGAAATACATCCTAAATACAATCAATCAATTGCAGACACATATTAGATAAGTAATATATGGTTTTGTTCAGTAATATACAAGTCCCTTTTTCAAAGCTTTTCATTCTGTCATTATGTGAAATTTCGAAAGAAAAATAGTGTTCTTGGAACAATTACGAATGAATAGCATTACAACTAAAGAACAAGCTCCAAGAAAAAACTGAAATGAGAATAACATGTCCTCATCCACACTATGTCGTAGAGTTTCAACATGAAACTTAATACAGGGTGTGTTAGACCAAGATTCAATCACCCTTATCCCAGAATCTAGTGAAATTTTGATATTCTTCATGGTCACTAATTGATTCTTAGATAGGTTTTGATAGAGATAACAATATAGACGATGAAAGTTCAAATCAATTCCACTCCTTTTCTCCTGAAAATGCTTGCCTTATTATCGAAACATGCATCAAGTGTCAAGTGCAAGTAATTTCAGTTTGGTATCAGGGTAATTGATAGAAGAATCCTTTACTCTAACACCAGATATTCCAACCTCATCGTGTATTGGCATAATGTTTGAAATACATTTAATAAAGGTTTTTTTCTCTAATTAAATATTTTTTTTTATTTCAGCCATTCGAGAAAATCAGATCAGCTGGTTCTTAAAACATCAGTAGAATCTTGAAACCTTGAAGGAGATTTGATGAAAAAAGGAATTGGTCTCAGGGAGCAGGATGAAGATACAGTGGAAAATAAAGTAAATTTGCCTGAATGTGGTTGACAATGTTCTTTGATGAGTGTGGTGTTGGTTTGGAGATCCATTATCGGAAGTAATTACACAAGTGCTTCAAAATTACCGATAATTTTCCATAAAAGCATGTTGTCTAAAAACTGCATGAGTTCATTTTCATATTTTGTCGAAAGAGCCCGACTCCGAAGGAGTACATTTTAACAATCGTAACTATAGATACACGGACCGAGCGGGTATTTTTCGATACCTACCGGGTATTTACCAGCCCGAAAATGTCCCGGGAATTTATCGCTGTAATTGATCTTAAATGTCTCGCTTATAGCTTATTGGTACAACCGTACAACTACGTTGATTGGTACACGTGAGCATGGATTTGAACACAAAATTCCGATGATGAAATTTCAAGAGAATTTGGGAAAGTAATTTCCTACCTCGTCTTCTTCTGAGTGAATAATTGGTCATTTCCCAACCTGGAAGTAGGTAAACGAGTATATTTTCGTTTGATTGTGACTGAAATATTATTATTGGATCAAATTGAAACTTGATTCCAGTAAAAGGCCGAAGGAGCAAGGACCATATCATTAAAATCAAGCCAATTTTCCACAGCAGGAGTAAAGTCGTTTTCTGCGAAAGGCATCAATGAGAGAAAATTTCTCCATTGAACAAACTGAGACATCCGTGTCTTATTTCATTATTACTATCCCGATGGTGATTACTGAAGTAAGTATCTGAATTCATATCTGAGGTATGGAAAAGCGATATAGAAAAAAGTTATTTGAATAGGTATTAAGTAAGGACCACCTGACATATACTTACTGCTCGATATTACTTCCTACTTCTTTGAAGATTTTGTTGTTTCCTACAGTTCCTAATTCTTTTGGAAGAAAATCAGTATGCTGTTTCCTTGATACAAGAAAAAACAAGATTTCGATTGTCGATATTATTCTGTTGCATATTTTATATAATTTGTCAACTTGTGATTCATTCGAAATAAAAGGCAAAAAGATCAACGTATATGGTTAATTATCTATCATATACATAATTTGGTCCATCGTTCCTGGATTATCTGAACTTTGAAGCTGAAATCCCGTCTCTTCGCTACTTTGAAGCCGAAATCCCGTTTCTTCGCTGCAGACGATTCCAGCAAGACACGAAAACCTAGTAAGAGACGACGTTGAAGGTCAGTGCGTTTCCCTTGATCCTACCAACGTTCATATATAGGAAAGTTACGAAATGTCAGGAGTTTATAGGCGAAGGGGTACCTGAGGCTAGGGGCAGGGTTTGGGGAAATCGAAGTTGGCAATTCTGGGGTAAATTGGGTAAATTAAAAATCTCTATAGATGGCATAACCCCATAGAACCAAAGATAAACAGAAAAAGTGCAATGAAATTGTCACAGAACACACAAACATATATGTTTTATGTAGCTGATTCCTGATTGTCTCTGTCTCTTGGTGTCTTTGTTACTCTGTTGTAAAAGTAAAAGATTTGTTGCGTTGTCACTGTCACAGTCACAGCCCACAGCCACAGCATACATACCTGAACCTGCGTTGCGTCGTGTATTGTGTATTCTGTCTTGTCTTTGTGGAGTTTAGGGAATCATTTTTTAAATATTTTAAGTCGTTTGTTCAATTTTCATTAGTGTTATGAGTTTCTTAGAGTAATATTTTACTAGCTTTAAAGTGTTTCTATTAGGATAAGCTGTTGGTGTTTTTTCTTGGGTGTTTATTCGTTTAGCTATTGTATTGTATAAAAAACTTTTTGATTATTTATTATGCCGGGAAACGTGCTGTGTATCGGGCTGTTTGAACACTTGGGGAACGCTATTAAGCTCAAGTAGAGCCTTGAGTTTTCACTCATTTCCGAATAATCCTATTGTAAGGCAAGAGTGGATAGCATTTTGTAATAAACCCGATACGTGGATTCCGACAAATTATTCCAGAATATGCTCGGAGCACTTTTATGAAAATGATTGCGAAATAACAGGAGAGGACCAACCTAAGTCAATTGGTTGCATGATTACAAAGCGATATCTTTGAAGAGGCATTTTGTTCATAAAATCATTTGAATTCCTATATAAATTTAACACTATACATTAGAAGACGTAGATAACGTTCAAAGTATAATCAGGGTTGCGATTAGTGGCACAATTGTGCCAAAAGGGGCACAGTTATAATACATAGCTCAAACATTTTCTTGGCCTCGGAAAAAGATCCTTGAACGACTGGTAAACCCAAATACTTTCCATTTCATATGGGAGTAATTATAATACTCTGGCAAACTTTCTTGCTGCATGAGGAACAGTCCCACTTTTTTTTTAACACAGGTATTACTTTCGGATTTTCACCAACCATACACAGTCATCAATTTTTTCATTTGGTTTCGTTTTCAATTTTCACATATATCGAGATCAGATCGAGTTGAATTATCTGTCAAACCAAACACAAATACGAAGAGTATATCCACACTTTTGCTCAACTGACATTCAGTATTGAACACCATAAAGTTAGGTTTTCAATATACTCGAATATTCATAGATCTTATTAGGGAAGCAGGTATTTTTTTGCTATCTGTTGTTATCTACCAGTCAGATACCAGAAACTGAAATCCACTTGCATATTAGTATATCGTGGAATTTCACCTTAACCTCATTGACGCCCCCGCAATATGGAGGGATCGATATGATGACATTTCGTAACCTTCCTCCTATATACCAACGTTGGATCCTACCATAATTCCTTCCCTCATTCCTATCTTTTTTCCTTGAGACTTGCATTCAAATTTTTGACATTGCCTGTCAAAAATATCTGGCAATTTCTTATATCAATTCAAATATAGTACAGTGAAAAATGTCTGAAAACGAACTGAAGTCATTATTGAATCAAAGAAGATCTTATAAAGGTCAAATAACGCGTTTCAAAAATATTTTTGATAAAATGAAATCATCTGATCAACCTGACTTGGGTCAGATTGAATTTCGTCTCAGTAAACTCGAATCATTATTCGAACATTTCAATGAAGTTCAGTTTAGTATAGAAAATTTAGACAATGTAACTTCTGAGGAAGATCACGAGATAGAAAGATCTTCATTCGAAGAAAGGTTCTTTGACGTGATTTCGGAAGCAAAATCATTTTTATCTAAGCAAAATAAAACTAATTCAACACCAACTGAATTTTCTGGAGACACACTTCAATCAGTGAACAACAATATTAAGCTACCACCTATTTCATTAACAACATTTGATGGAAATTATGAACAGTGGCTTTTCTTCAAAGGTACTTTCGAATCTTTGATTCATAAGAATAATACCATTCCATGCATTAATAAATTTCATTATCTTCGTCTTTCACTGAGAGGACAAGCTGCTGATTTATTGAAATCATTAGAATGTTCCGCTGATAACTATAAGATGGCTTGGGACTTGCTGGTTGAAAGATACGAAAATAAAAAAGTTCTGGTGAAAAATCATATTAAGGCCTTATTTGACATAGACCCCATATTGAAAGAAAATGCAATCGCTTTGCGTAGTCTTTCAAATGATATGACCAAACATTTACGATCATTGGAGGTTCTGGGCGAACCAGTAAAAAGTTGGGATTCTTTAATAGTTCATTTAATATCATTGAAATTAGATTCCACTACGAGACGTGAATGGGAATGTGAATCTTCGAAACAAGACACTGTTTCCATAGATAACTTAACAAATTTTCTAACTGAAAAATGCAAATTTTTGGAAAGTATTCAATCTTATCATCAAAATAGCATTCCAAGCAAAACAAAAACAACTAGAGGTTTATTATCTAGCAATCAAATACCTACATGTTATTATTGTAATAAAGATCACACAATATTCAACTGCAGATCTTTCATTGATCTAAAAATTTCAGCTAGGAATGCGGCAGTTGAAAAACTCAATCTATGCATCAATTGCTTGCGAAAAAATCATCGTACCGAAGAATGTCGTTCAATTCCATGCAGAAATGTGAACAAAGGCATCACACACTTTTACATTTTGATAATCCATTGACTAAAAATCAAGATTCGAATCAAGCAAGTATATCAAATAATAACGTCACAGTTCATGCTACTGAATTTATTGATGAGTCTGACACTAACCAAAATAACATTATATCTCATTTATCTACTGACGTAGCTAGTAAAGTTTTATTATCCACTGCACTAGTCAATATTTATGATGAAAAAAAAAGAGTTCATACTTGCAGAATTCTTTTAGATAATGGAAGTGAGTCAAGTTTCATGACTGAAGATTTATGCAAAAGATTGAATTTACCACTACAGTCCACTAATCTATCCATCACCGGTATTGGCCAAACAGTGACACGTGCTGTCAAGCAAACCTTCGTTACCTTGGTATCTAAACAAAGTTCATTCACACTGAAACTGAAATGTTTAACCTTACATAAAATAACGGGCTTGATTCCCTCCATTTCTACTGGCTTGATTCCCTCCATTGCAACTGGTTTCAACAAATTGTACGAAATTCCTTGGAATTATGGTGGATGACAGTTTGAGATGGAATGATCACATTGACGCCACTTGTAAAAGAATAAACCAAGCATATTACGCCATTTCTAGAATAAAAAATTCTATGCCCTTGAAGGCACTCCTGGAAGTTTATTACAGTCTAGTATATAGTCACTTAAGTTACAATGTGGTACTTTGGGGTAATGCTATAAACAAAAATAGGGTCTTTATTTCTCAGAAAAAAATTATTAGGAATTTATTCAGTATCCCATGGCGGGATTCATGCAAACAATTTTTCATATCCCATGAAATCCTAACATTCCCTTGCATCTATATATTCAAATGTATGATATATATTCGGGAAAATATAGATGGATTGACCAAAAATTCTTTCTACCACAGCTACACTACAAGACATGCTGAATTGTTAAGTATCCCTAGGCATAGATCTAAGAAATTCGAACAGTCCCCCAGATATATGGGAATAAGATTCTTCAATCACCTACCTAACCACTATAGAACCATGAACATCTCGGCATTTAAAAGAGAAATTAAAGCTCTATTGCTATCTAAGGCTTATTACAGTGTTAATGAATTTTTTTCGGACACTTTCGATTGATTGGGATCTGGAGTTCTCTTCCATTTTACATAAATGATTTTCTTGAGCTTCTTTTAAACCTTTTTATATACTTGAATATGTTAACCTTTTCATATACGTACATTTTTTATGTTATATACACGATTTTTGTGACGATTTTATTGATGTTGCTTTGACTGACATGTCCTATACGTTTTGTTAACGTCTTAAAGGATGAATAAATATTATTATTATTATTATTATTGATGTGTCAAAATTGAAAATACCTCCGAATCTTATTCTCGCAGACCCATCTTACAATGAACCAGGCCCAATTGACATTCTCATTGGTGCTGATTATTTTTGAGATTCAATCAGTATAGGTCAGATAAAACTAGGAAAAAATCTCCCAGTTATGCAAAAAACTCAATTTGGATGGGTTGTATCAGGAAAAATATACTCTCAAGGTTACAGTTTTTCTTCGAATGTTTCATGCAATTTATCTCAGAACGATGAGTTTTTGGATGACAGTTTATTGAAATTCTGGGAAATTGAAAATGTTTATCCCATTAATACTGATTCATATAGTGAAATTGCATGCGAAGAATTATTCATGAAAACAACAAAAAGAAGTTCTGATGGGCATTTCATTGTTGACTTGCCGTTTAAAGAATCACCAAATGTTCTCGGAGATTCTTTAGATAATGCAACCAAGCGGTTTTTGACATTAGAGAAAAAACTGAACAAAAATACAGATCTAAAAACACAATACTCAAATTTCTTGAAAGAGTACGAATTGTTAGGACACATGTCACGTGTGGCCAACGTGGATACTGAAAAACCACATTTTTTCTTTCCTCATCATTGTGTATTCAAGGAGGATAGTACTACAACAAAATTGAGAGTTGTTTTTGATGGCTCAGCCAAAACATGAAGTGGTATCTCTCTCAACAATATTCTTCGCGTGGGTCCAACCCTTCAGGAAGACCTCTTTTCAATTGTTTTACGAGTAAGAAAGCATCCTATCATGTTAACTGGAGATTTGGCCAAAATGTATCGCCAGGTTTTCGTTAACGAACATCGAAGAAACCTTCAACTCATTCTGTGGAGATCAGATCCACATTCTACTCTTGATATATTCCGATTAAACACTGTTACTTATGGCACGTCATCTGCCTCATTTTTGGCTACACGGTGTCTCAAAGAGCTTTCCAATGAGTGCAAAAATTCCGACCCACAAATAAGCAAAATAATTGCCAAAGACTTTTATGTGGATGATCTATGCACAGGTAGTTCATCTATCGATGAAGTTAAGTATATTAAAAATCGAGTTTCTGAAATTATGCAATCAGGGGGGTTCGAACTGGGGAAATTTTTATCAAATTGCTTAGAAATCATTGATGAACCGCACGAAACCGAAGGAATTTTGGAATTCGGTGAGCGACACGATAACAAAACCCTTGGTTTAGTGTGGAATTCCAAATCAGACACTTTCGGTTATTCCATTCGGGATATTTCTGAAAAAATAACCACTAAAAGATCGATATTATCAATAGTTTCCAAAGTATTCGATCCTCTTGGCTTATTAGCTCCAGTTATAATAGTGGCAAAATTATCGATTCAACGACTCTGGCAATCTAAAATTGGATGGGATGAATCTATTCCTATGAATATTTTCACTACTTGGATACGTTTCAAATCTCAACTCGAAGATTTGAATCGTATAAAAATTCCAAGACTTATAATGATAAAGAATCATGTTGTTTTGGAACTTCATTGTTTCTCAGATGCTAGTGAATCTGCCTATGGCACTTGTATCTATTTAAAATCTGTTGATGATATGGGAAATATCAATGTCAGCATCCTTTGTGCTAAATCTAGAGTGGCACCTTTGAAAACGGTGACTGTTGCACGTCTAGAACTTTGTGGTGCTTTATTATCAGCTCAACTTTCAGAGGAGGTTATGAAATCATTAGATGTTCATTTAAATGAGATATTTTATTGGAGCGATTCTAAAATAGTGCTATCTTGGATCAATTCAAATCCTCATCAATGGAATATATTCGTTGCAAATCGTGTTTCCCAAATTCAGTCTCTTTGTAACCCTAGATCTTGGTGTTATGTTAACACGAAGGAAAATCCCGCAGATCTTTTAACACGGGGAATGATTCCAGGAAAATTGATTGACAATCAACTTTGGTGGATTGGTCCTTCTTGGATTTCCAAACCACGGCAATATTGGCCTGCAGAATTTCATTTCATATCTGAAAATGACGATTTTATGCCTGAGAAAAAACCTATTAAACTTCTCTCTTTTTCAGTTTCAATGATTCCAGATATTTTCAACAGATTTTCCTCTTTGTCTAAATTACAAAGAGTTACGGCTTACATACTCCGATTTTTTCAAAATGCGAGAATTCCTTCGTCGGAAAAACAAAACCGTAAAAGAGGGTCCCTATCTGTTGATGAGTTGAACTCTTCTCTCAAAAGGTTGATACAATTGGTTCAGCAGTGTGAATTTTCTAAAGAAATATCAGACTTTAAAAAATATAATCAAGTTGAAAATAACAGCAAATTATCAAATCTCAATCCTTTCTTAGATGACGATAATATCCTGAGAGTTGGAGGTCGCTTGAAACTATCAAACTTCAATTTGGAGAAAAAATTCCCAGCTATTTTACCTCAGAAACATATTTTTTCAGAACTTATAGTTAAATATGAGCACGCTAGACTTTTACATGCAGGACCTCAACAAGTATTAGCATCATTAAGAGAACATTTCTGGCTGAATTCAGGTCGCAATTTAGTTAGGAAAATTGTTAACAAATGCACAACTTGTTTTCGTATCAGTCCAGTAAGTCAAAAATATCTTATGGGGGAACTTCCTGATTATCGTGTTACTCCAAATCGACCCTTTTATAACGTTGGAGTGGATTTCTGTGGCTATTTCATTATCAAAGACAGGCCTACCAGAAACTACAATAAACTGAAGGCATATGTAGCAGTTTTTGTTTGCTTATCAACACGGGCGTTGCACTTAGAACTGGTAACTGATTTATCTACTGAAACATTTATGGCTGCTTTGCGCAGATTTTTCTCCCGCGGAGGTTTTTGTGCTAATATTTATTCAGATCATGGTAGTAACTTCATAGGTGCCAGAAATGAAATAGATAAATTCATAATCCATAATAAAGACGGAATTCAAACTGAGTTGAGTCAGAATTATGTCAAATGGCATTTCATACCACCCAAATCTCCCCACTTCGGTGGAATATGGGAAGCAGGGGTGAAATCATTAAAATTTCATCTAAAGAGAGTTTTGAAAAATGCTTTGCTAAATTTTGAGGAGTTTTATACTGTATTGGTACAAATTGAAGCATGTCTCAACTCACGTCCCTTATCCCCACTATCCACAAATCCTTCCGATCCTTAACCTCTGACTCCATCGCACTTCCTGATTGGAGAAAGACTCACTAGCCTACCTGATCATGATTACACTCAAATAACCGAGAATAAGTTATCAAAATTCCAAAGACTCCAGAAAATCACACAACATTTTTGGCAACGCTGGGCTAAAGAATATATATCGGAGCTTCAGCAGCGAACAAAATGGAAGAAGAATTTTACCTTTATCTACTTCAACCTGGTGTGATGGTCATTGTGAAGGAGGATAATCTTCCACCTCTAAAATGGCAGCTGGGCGTTGTGGAATCTGTTCACCCTGGAGAAGATGGCATTGTTCGTGCAGCCACAATCAGAACATCATCAACTGTCTTGAAAAGACCTGCCGTTAAGCTTTGTATTCTACCTATGGATGAAGATAGTGAAACCAATTGTTGAAGCCTCAAGGCTGTCAAGGGGGCGGCATGTTCGATATTACTTCCTACTTCTTTGAAGATTTTGTTGTTTCCTACAGTTCCTAATTTTTTTGGAAGAAAATCAGTATGCTGTTTCCTGGATACAAGAAAAAACAAGATTTCGATTGTCGATATTATTCTGTTGCATATTTTATATAATTTGTCAACTTGTGATTCATTCGAAATAAAAGGCAAAAAGATTAACGTATATGGTTAATTATCTATCATATACACTTACAGTTGATGTTTTCGACAAGAAATGAAGTAACTATATTATCACCAATGCTTTTTATAACTATTATTTTCATTTTACTGAGGAAATTATATCATTTCATTCGTAATCTGTTTAATTCTTGGACGAACATCATTCATTAACACTGGAGCTGAAAGCCATTGAAACTGAAACATCCCATGTATCACTGGCTGAAACCCGATTTAAGGTTGGACCAATATAGAAATATCGTGAAAAAATTCTGTAGCAAATTTCAATATTAGTTGAATACTGTCCTCACATTGAAACATGAATATTTTATTACCGATATTGTAATTTCAATGGTGATTGCTTATCGTTTCCGAATTGGTATTGCAATATTCATTATTGATTGTTAATAGATAGGATCACATTTGAATTAGCCTTCAAATGAAAGTGTGATTTTTTAGAATATTTCACAAGAGTTTTTCCTTCTTTAGAAAATTTGACCAAGTCTTGTTCGAAAGTCATTGTTTTGTGGTGAATAAATCTTTTCTTCGTAGATTTCTGGGTTTCCAACCTGACACAATCTGAAAAAATAAGTATTGAGTGATTTTTATATAGAGTATACAGATTCAGACGATTCATTGATATTCATCAATCTAGTAGTGTTTTGAACGCGATTTGGAATCACCATACCTTAATGCCACGTATTTATGTACTTAGTCAAGTGTTTTCGTGAACTGATTAGATTATTTGCATTTTGCAGAAACGGAGATAATGACTTCATTCGGACTTCGCACTATTGAAGATATCCAGTTCTGGGTTGATTTGATCAATATATTGGATATTGAACTTGTTATAAGTTGAATGAACCAATCTGCATCATCTCATGTTGTTACTGAATTTTCTCCATAAATCGCGCCAAATTACAACCCAAATAATGTTGTATAATGTTGCGACTACCTTAGCAAGGATTACTTCCTGTTTTTTTTGTGAAATTTGAAATGAATATTCGAATTTCTCTGCCTAATCGATACAACTAGCACCGTTTTGTACAGAGAATCGCGCGCTGAGTGGAGCTCTGAGTGGAACACCAGATGGATTACAGACTAATAAAATGGCTCTAGGAAGCAGGGAATCTCATTAATAACAGATTGCATCTCAATAATTCAAATAGTTTGCCTCTCGAAGAGAGGTTCGAAGAAAGCATATTTTGCACGTAATTTTATGAATGAATCGGGTGTTACCTCCACGAGTTCATTGTCTACACACTTAATCAGGAAATGTAAATTGCCAGAGGAACAAGAAATTCCAATTATGGTAAGATTTCGAATAAAGTTGGTGTGTCTCAAACATTCCGTTTAGTGAGAGTATCGTAATTCAAAAATTGTTTAATTGAATTTGTTGTGAAGGAGATTCATCTTCTAGATATTTGAATATATTTTTCAGAATATACTCGAATATAAATTCCACACCAATAAAATGGCTAATTTGTTTCCTACAGCGAATTATAGTAAAAAAATGTTGACACAAGCACAGAATATTCTATTTGAAATCACATGTCACTTACCCACTTCGAGTAGAAGTAAACAAAATGTAACGTTCAAATATTTGGCAATAGAGCAATTTAGCAGACTAATGAAAATACAATCAGATCCACATATTCATTTACGACCCACTGACACTCCACTATCACACCAAACGATTAATTTTGTCAAAGACAATAAACTAAATTGAATTTGACAGAAGAAGTTAATTTCGAGTTAATTGGTAAATCTGACATGAATTCAATATCGACGGCACGTAACTTGCTTTTAAAAAAATATTTATTGATACAAAAATCGGAAAAAGATACAAGTACAACAATATACGTGTTATTAGTTCTGAGATTGAAGACTGACTGAAGTCGCCATGTGAAGTCTGGAAGATCTCTGCTCTCATGAGAACTGTCTACTCAGCATCCCGAATGGGGTGGTGGTATGCTAAGTCAGCGGGATTTCTTCTAGGTGGTGACATAATTCCTCCCTCTGAAGATTCAACTAACGAGCGCAGCGGGGTAGTTGAACAGTGGTTAGGTTCATTCCATCTGGCTGGTTCATTTCATGAATTTGATTTGCTTCCTGATATTTCCTTCTGCCGAAAGGACATCTTGTTGGTTTTCTTCTGTACGCGAAGTAGATTGCCATCGAAATGATTGCTATGTATATTGCCAGAGTCCATATACTGGGCGATTGATGAAGTCCGCCTTTGTCGAATGATATTTCAGGGTTGTTTTCAATCAGCTGATTTTTCAGGTTCTGAAGTTCTTTCAGGTCGACGTCATCCAACTGAAAACTCATATTCAAACTTCTCGGAGGACTCCGATCTTGACTAAGTTTGGGAATCAATATTATTTGGTTGTTTTCTCATTGATGATATTGATTTGGTTCGACTTGTTATTGCAGCCCACTGGGACTTCGATTAGATTTAATGACTCTTTTTGATTGTATAAGGATCAATTGTTTGCTTTGTAGACCGTTATAAAAATTTCAGTATTCTATAAGATATATCATTTAGCTGTTTGAACATGAAAGCAATCTAGAAGATACAACGCAGAATAACGTAGGAACAAATAACTCAGGCGATATAGAAGAACACAGTAACAAACAAATGCTTTACGAGGAGGGAGATAAAGGACGATATTATACCATAATAGTTGAAATGAAGAAAGAATGCGAGAAATACATAGCAAGATTTTCACATCTAAAAATTTCAAAAGAGGTATGTGACCTGAACATTAAAATCAAGATTAAAAAAAAATGGTTATGAATTGAAATTACTAATGAAAATAGTGCAAGCTTAATGGTAACAGAGAAAAAATTAAATGAACAAGAATATTCGCTATATATTCCATATCATAACGTAACATGAAGAGCAATAATAAAAGCGATTCCTACTCATTTTACTGAAAACTCGATCAAACAAATGATTAAAAGCCCTTATAAAGTTTTACAAGTTGAACGTATGAATAGAAGAATTGTGCAGGATGGGAAGATGGAATACGTTCCGTCATCTACAATCCTTGTGACTTTCAGAGAGATAATTATACTACGATACGTTGAAATTTGTTACCTTGCAGACATAACAACTCCATATATCGTCCAGTTATTCAGTGTTATAACTGTTTGTTATACGGTCACATGAAGAAGTATTGTGAATTTGTGAATTAAAACAAAAATGTATCTCACGTACTGAAATACGTGGTAACGAAGAGGAATACAAAACTTGTACCATACTTGAATGTTTGTTTTATGATAGTTAGGAACATCATCAAATGATTTCCCAGTCATGAAAAATGGATATGCAATAAACAACAATATTTTGATAGAACTAAGAAAAGAATCTTATACATTGAATAATAATAAATAGAAAAGAACTTACTCACAAAGTGTAGGAATAACAAATAGTAATAAAACAACAGAACACAGACAAGGTTACGATTCAATTACTCATAACGAAATGTTGCTGAATCCTAACGGCAGAATTTCACAACCGGATAATGGAATTGTATTCCAACAAACTAATAGCCCATCACCACTCACTGGAGCCATAAAAAGAACTCCAACAAACCGTTATTCACAAGTAGACGTAAATAATAAAGACACCTTTCTATCCTCAGAAGAAGAAAAAACAATTCTGAGAAACCTTTATGATTCCATGGTGAAATTACCCGATAGGTCAACTAAATAACTCATTGATATGCTTAACAACATCTTACAAAAACCTCACATACCCACATTTTCGACTCTGTAGGTTTCTACTCAATTCGGGGACCGAATGGATCCTAAATATATGAAAATTATCCAATGGAATATCCGAAGAATGAATGCAAATCGTCACTATTCAATTAAATTGGTAGAAGCATTATATCCAAATATCGTATTATTGAACGAACCTTGGCTTGAAAAAGAACATAACTTCATTAGGATGGACACGGAAGATGGATTCGGGGGTATAGTTACTCTCATCCATACATATTGTTCATATAAACTGATTGAATTGAATTTGATTCTGGGGATGATTCTTTCCAAGCTATCATAATAGACGTTAATAAAATTGAGATACTAATACAAACATAATTTGGATGAAGGATTTGAATGCTCATCATCCATTGTGGGGCAGTACAACTAGTAACCATACTGGAACTATTTTGAATTATTTTTTATATACAGAGGAATCAGTCATTATGAATACAGGTGAAAGCACACGATTTACGAATCCCACTGGAAACAACAGCCCCTTAGACATAGGCTCAGTATCAACTAATTTGGCTCATAACAGTAGATGGGAGGTATTGAATGACAATGGTAATAGCGATCATTATATTTCGCATGTTTGCTCTCCAATATATTACACAATGTAGTATATTCTCGTTCCACGAGTGTCCACAACGTTCAAAGATCTCATTTTTCACCCCGTATATGTCCGTATCGTCCCGCTGAGACCCATCACAACTCGGTACTCTCATTATTCGTTGTTGTGCGAGAGTGTTCCAACGTGTGCTGAACGATGCCGAAATCAGTGACAACAGCTCGCAGAAATAAATTCATTGAGAAGTTACCGGAGGCCGTAGGCTCCGATTCAGAAGGTATGTCTCAACAATAATATAAACTTCATTTCAGCTTTTTCTGGGTGCGGATATTAGAGCTACGCATTAATCGTACTTCATGTCGATTATATAAGGCAATATTCGAACTGCGACTCTATGTGGCACAGAGTATTACGTGGCTCTAAGGAAAATACCATATTCCATTTTCCCAACTCAACCTTTGAAATTTGAGGGGTACGCATTAATTGTACTTTATGTCCATTATATAAGTAAATATTCGAACTTCCACTTCATATGGCACAGAGTATTGCGTAGCCCTACGAGTTCCTGCGGACCATACAGAAACATATCACGGAGTTTTGTCAAGGTGAATCCAAGCCGTGAACGCTGAGTCATGGCGAGTCGGCCAACATTTTGCGTTATCTGTTTTTTTGGTGGCTCGCTTTTTACATTTGCATTCCTTTCTCTGTGAGCGGAATTCTATAGGACTTGGCAAATAATATTGATGTGCATTTTTTCACTGATATATTTTATGATGATTGTTACTTGTGGAGTCTTTGCAAATTCCAATCAAGCACGATTTTTCTCCAAACAACTTTTATTCAAATTACAAAATACCATTTCTTTCTTAAACAACTGCAATCTCTTTCAATCAATAAAAAACTCTTTGGTAACAAAAAGGTGTCAAATATGACAAGTTGCTAAATATCATATACAGAGGATCATTAAGATAAAACTGAGTGAAACAAAATAATATAAAACCACATTCTCCCCCCAGTTAAGAATCCCATTCTTCAACTCATTTCTTCCTTCTCGACTTCCACTGGCAGCTTACATAGCTTAGATACGGGTCTCTTGTAAATGTTCGCCTGTGTCTGAATATGTGCAACACGAACTATGCCGTCTGGTCCTTGGTATACCCTCTCTACCTTTCCCATTTTCCAAGTGTTTCTCGGTGATGTCTCAATAAAAACAATGTCCCCAGGTTTGATAGGTTCTTGATCATCCATCCATTTCTTTCGTGGGTTCAAAGTCGGTAAATATTCCCTGAGCCACCTTTTCCAAAAGGCATTAGCAAGCATTTGTGACTTTCTCCATTCTTTTTTTAAATATTTCCCTGATTCGAAATCCCCTGGTGGACCTTCAGTGTGTGCGTACCCTATGAGGAAATGATTCGGAGTGAGAGGTTCAGGATCTCCTGGATCGACTGATATATGAGTAAGAGGTCTTGAGTTGACAATATTTTCTACCTCGGTAAACAAAGTAGCTAGAGTTTCTTCTTTTAGTGATTGTCCATAGACGATGACCCCCAGAGATTTTTTAACACTGCCTACTAATCTTTCCCATGCTCCCCCCTTATGAGGAGCTCCAGGTGGAATGAAACTGAAGTCAATGCCTTTGATACTGGTGTAATCTGATATTTTTCCCACATCAAGTTCTTGGATGGATCGTCGTAGTTCCTCATATGCTCCTTTAAGATTCGTTCCATTATCACAGTAAATTTTCTCTGGCTGTCCTCTTCTCGAAATGAACCTACGAATGACCATTATCGTGGAATCCGTGGTCATAGAAGATGCAATTTCTAGATGCACTGCTCTCACCGAAAGACAAGTGAACAGGACACCCCATCTCTTTTCTTTTCTTCTTCCAATGGTAACCAAATAGGGCCCAAAATAGTCCATGCCGACATAAGTAACAGCTCTCATACAGGGAGATAATCTTACCACAGGAAGTTGGCCCATGATAGGAAGCTTTGGTGATGCTCCATCAACTTTTTTGGTGTAGACTTCAAAGCCGTTCTTCCATCGATTATCCAAAACTTCTGCCGATCATCACTCAGGATACTTTCCACTCCATGATGACCGAATTTCTCGTGGTAGAACTGTAACAAAAGTTTTGTATAAGAATTTTTAGGGCATAATATGGGAGGCTTTTTTGTATCCGCATCTAAATAGTTCGCTAGACTGAGTCTTCCTCCCAAAACTAATAATCCATCTTCAGTCATTTCAGGACATAAATTTTTCAGCCTTGATTTTTTTTCCAGAGGTCTGTTATCCGCCAAGTTCATGATGTCTTCTAGAAAGCTTTCGGTTTGTGATCTTCGAATCAAAAGTTTCTCTGCCATGCCAATTTCTTGTACTGTCAAATATGATGGTATACTTTCTTTGATCTTCCTCAGTTTACCTTTCCACTTGGTGATAGCTCTCAAAAACCATGCAGTAGCTCGAACTAAACGTTGCCATTTTGAAAATCTACGAATTTCGGGTAGAATTGGTGAATTTTTCACGGCTATTTTTCCGACGAATTTTGACTTTAATTCCGTGTCTTCCTCTGCATTATAATGTTTCAGATCATTCGAAAATTCGAATTCGAAAATCTCCTCTTTCCACATCTCTTCTGGTAATTTCAGAAAATCTGGACCATTCAACCAAATCGTGGATACTTCAGTGATCTTACCTCCGAAATTCTGTGTTGTTGCTGCATCGGCGATATTCAGTTCAGTTGGCACCCGAAACCACTCTGCCACTTGTGTTCTTTCTTGAATTTCTCCTATGCGGTGTGCAACAAATGGTTTATACCTCTTCCCATCGTTTCTGATCCAGTTGAGGACACATTCCGAGTCGGACCAGAAGAATTTTTCTACTAAATTCATCTCCAGTTCTGATTGTAATGTCTCAGCCAACCTAGATGCCATAACAGCCGCCTGCAGTTCCAATTTCGGGATAGAGAGGGTTTTCAATGGTGCTACCCTTGTTTTGGCCATCACAAATGCAACATCTATTTTGCTTGATGATGCAATCCTCAGGTAGGCGACTGATGAAAAAGCGTTTTCACTTGCATCGCAGAAAACATGTAATTGCAACAAACCAATAGGAATCAAAGAAGAATAACACCTTGGAATTCTGAGTTTTGTTATCATTCGCAGTTCTTCCAACCAATTTTTCCATGTATTTCCCAAGTTCTCTGGAATAAAATCGTCCCAGCCAACTCCTGATCTCCAAATGTCCTGTAACAGTATTTTTGCACCAATTATGATATGAGCAAGGAACCCTAAAGGATCAAAAATCTGCATTACCATTTTCAAAACATCTCGTTTGGTGAATTTTTGTTTTCTATCAAGATATTCAATTTTGAGATGGAACTGAGCTCCACCACATCCCTAAAACCCTTTGAATCGATTCTTTTCTGTCTGAGATATTTTTCAAGTCTACAGAATTACCATTCAACCTTTCTTTGATGATTGAGGAATTGCTTACCCAGTTAACAACCTCAAATCCTCCTAGAGCCATTACATTTTTTACCTCAAGTGCTATAGCTAAAGCTTCCTCTTCAGTAGCCTTGGAATCTAAATAGTCGTCCACATAAAATTTCTTCGTTACAGCTGAAAGAGTTTCAGGTGAAGTGGCCATTTCTTCAGCGTTTATGTTCTTGATGAATTGTGCACAACAAGGCGAACAGGTAGCCCCAAACGTCATCACCTGCATCTCAAATACATCTGGCTGTTTTGTAGAGTCCAAGTTTCTCCAAAATAATCGTTGAGCACACCTGTCTTCTTCTCTGATCTTCACTTGGTGAAACATTTCTCGGACATCTCCTGCAAATGCAAACTTTCCCTGTCTGAATTTCAATAACACTGCTACCAACGATTGTAATAAATCGGGCCCAGACAACAAATTATCGTTAAGACTCACACCATGTGACTTCGCAGCTGCATCAAAAACTAATCTTATTTTATCAGGTTTATTTGGATTGATGGTGGCAAAATGTGGTAAATACCATGTATGAGGAGGTTCGATGGCTGCTTCGTCTGGAGATAATTTTCTGATATATCCTTTTTCAACATAGCTCCTGAACTTTTTACAATAACTGTTCCCAAATTTCTTGTTTTTCATGCATTTCCTTTCCAAACACCGCAACCTCTGCAATGCAACAGTTTTGCTTTCTGGAAGATGAAGATTTTCATGTTTCCATAGAAGACCAATTTCAAACCCACTTTCAACTCGTCTGGCTGTCGTTTTCATGATGTTCATGGCTCGCTCTTCTTCCACTCCCAATTTGGTTGGCGTAATCAGCACTCCGAATGAATCTGTGGAATAAGACGCTTTTACTATTTCATGTAAATTTTCATCATTTTCCTGGTTACAAAAATGTAAGGAGTGAATACTGTTCTTTTTATCACAATAAATATGATTTGGACCATGAAGTGACCACCCCAGTTTGCATTTTGTTGCGACTGGTGTATTTTGTTTATTACCACCACCAGAATGAACTCGAACTTGTAGGGGTAAGGTGAGATTTATGTTATCTTGCCCTATCAAAATCATTGGTTTCTCCTGATAAAAATCATCAATTGGCAAATTTTTCAAATAATCATATCTCCCCCAATTTTTCATGCATATTGTCTGCGGTGGCAATGACAAATTTTCAATTGTGTGAACATTATTTAGATCAAAAATTTTGGAATTTCTTACCCCAGAAATCTGAATATCCATTACCTCAGAATTTTCTATCCTGCTTACCACATCGTTCGTCCATTGAATACATGAAGATTCCGAATTACCTTTCAGTCCCAGATTCTTTGCAATGCTGCTCTCTATCAGTGTCACAGTCGAACCTTCATCGCATAGGGCTAAGGTTTTCAGTGTTCCATTGGGCCCATGGATGTTAACTGGTAGCATTCTCAATAAAATATTCTTCTCATTCTGTTGAACGGTAAGAACATTTCCATGGTCATTTTCAGATGTGGTCGGTTTTGGTATTTCTTTCTCCTCTCCTGTAAAGGAGAAATTGTGTAAGAGTTTATTGTGTCTCGATTTACACCCGTTTATTCCACATTCAACTTTGTTTCTACATTTCAATTGCTGGTGATTACCCTTCAAGCATGAAAAGCAAAGTTTCTTACCCTTCACTTTGTTCCATCTTGTCTCTAGGTCATCCATTTTCATCTTCGAACAATCACTGATTTTGTGGTCATCTTCGTCACAATATTCACAGTTTACCACTTTCAGCACAGTTCCGGTCCATTTCTTATGGCTATTTACCTTTTTGAAATTACCTTTCGCAACATCATCTTTAAAAACTGAAATGTTCTTTGGTGGGCAAACATAACAAGCTGCATTTGCCATTTCTGATAGCCACAATGAAAATTTATCTAAATCAACAACACCATGTTCACTGGAAGCATACTCCCCCCATTTCAGTTTTAAAATATCAGGTAATTTACCCAAGAGTTCGGACAAAAGTTGGGGGTTATTCATGTGACCAATCGATTTCAAATTTTTCATAGTAGCAACTAAATTTCTTACCTCGTTTGAGAAAACTATCAACTTCTCCATATTTATATCTCTCATTATTTGTATTTGTTTGATTTTGGAAATTATTACTTCAATAATCAATTCTGGCCTACCGTATCTCAGCTTCAATGTTTCTATAACCAGAGTTGTATTTTCACTTGCTATCATCATACCAGAAACTGTTGATTTCGCTTCTCCTCTCAGACATTTTCTCAATTTAACCATAATTTCCTCATCATTGTACGCACACATTTTGGAAATCCGATTGAACTGCTCGTAGAACAATGGCCAGTCTACTGGATCACCATCGAAAATGGGGAAATCTTTGTCAATTACTTGTCTAGCGAGTAATTTGTCTTGGAGCGATGTATCTGGACATACCTGTTTGAGAAGACCGTTTATAGTTTGACATAAGTTGGCGATATCTGATGATTGACCTACCTGAACCTGGGAAACATTGTTATCACTGTTTTTTACTACCTCACCTGGTACATCATAGTCACCGATATTATTCACCCATTCGTGTACTTCCGACATAACGGCTTTTTCATCTCTGACTGACTGAATTGATGACTGACTGTTTTTTTCTTCCAACTCCTCGATGATCTCTGCTTCCCGAAGTTCATGTTCAAAATGAAGAAGTTTCATCTGGTTCTCAATTTCCGCTTTCTGTTTTTCTAATTCTTGTCGTTTCAGCTCACTTTCGAAATTCAATCTCTTCTGCAAGACATTCAAACTCGCTCTGGATCTTCTGGAACTTGTCGCTGTCCTAGTGGATTTGGCTCTCTCTGTGGTACACTTTCTGGTGGGATGACTTAAACTTTCTCCAACACGCATCTCACCGGAAACTCCTGCTGCCAAGTTCTTGTTGACTCCAGCGCTTTTTCTTGCTGATCTTTCCATATTTTGGTACAAAGGCAAACTCGAAGGACCAATGTTACTTGTGGAGTCTTTGCAAACTCCAATCAAGCACGATTTTTCTCCAAACAACTTTTATTCAAATTACAAAATACCATTTCTTTCTTAAACAACTGCAATCTCTTTCAATCAATAAAAAACTCTTTGGTAACAAAAAGGTGTCAAATATGACAAGTTGCTAAATATCATATACAGAGGATCATTAAGATGAAACTGAGTGAAACAAAATAATATAAAACCACAATGATGAACTCTATACGCACTGCGTCCGCCTGTGGCTCTAAAGGGCCCGGGTTCGCTTCCCCAACGGGGCAGAGATTTTTCTTAATAAGAATTTCTCTGTCGTGTTGGCGAATGACTCCTGCCACGTTTCATGGTTGACGGGTCCGCGAATAACCATGCTGCTCCTGAGTGAGGCGTAAGGAGTTAGTAACAAGCCTGACCACACACATTTACACGCAACACATACACACAGATACACGCAATTTGACCTAATTTGATTGGATTGCAGGATGACCCAGAGTCAGACTACTGCAATCCCAGTATTGAGCTCGCCCCAAATGCACCATCACCAAGGAAGCAACGGCCAATAAAAGTATGAGAGAGAGAGAGAACTCTATACGGAGGGGCTCACAAATGGTCCACCGACACTCCCAATATTTTTTTATCCATACCGATCTACAGGAGTTTCAATTTCAGGCAGGAATTCCCCAAATTTCTCCTCGGAAAGTGAGGCAGACCAGGCACCAACAAATTGTGACGTACATGATGCACCTGACATCGCGGAAATACCAGCTCCGGATCCACTATTGACTTCTGTTCTGGGACTCAAACCCCAATCTGGGAATACTGTGGGGCCCACAATCCATGAAGAGCTAGTGAGCAGATGGAGTCACTCTCTCACTAAAGGGGTGGAGAAAGAACAACTCCAGTACCTCTTTGAAAAATATAATTTTCCTTCAAATTTTGAACTCCTTCGAGCACCAAAAACTAATCCTGAAGTGATGGCATTGTTTTCTGAATCACAAAAGAAGACAGACGCCTACCTAGAGAATATTCAAACCACCCTAGGCAGAAGTCTTTCTGCCATTGGAGAAGTTCTTACCACTCAATTATCTCAACAGGAGTCGAGTGAAACTAACAAAAAACTTGTGGATGCGTCTAAGTTAATAGCCCAAGCGGTACACGCCATAAGTACCCATAGACGTTTCGTCATATCTCCGATACTGTCTTTCGGAACCAAAAAAATTGTGGAAACGACACCGGTTGATACTTTTTTGTTCGGGGTCGATTTTCAGGAGAAATGCAAGGCAGCGAAAGGAATAGACAAGAACAGCTAAGAACTTAGAATGCCCAGGCCACTCAACCTGATTCAACTCTTGATTCAAACTCCAAGCGCCGCAACTTCAAACAAAGGAAGAGGCCAGCCGAATTCCGAGTCAACAACAGCGACAAACACAACAAACAACGCAAAGTCTATCGGGAGAACCAGAGAGACAAGACTCAATACCGCCAACAGCAACGTCAACGGCGAGAATGAGTACCCAGGTAGGAAACATTGCAGGTCGTCTAGAGTTTTTTTATGATGCCTGGAAGAATTTAACAGACAGCAACTCCATGTTGAATTGCATTCAAGGGTATAAAATCCCCTTCGTGACGATTCCAAAACAAAGTTTTCCCCCACCTCAGAAACGTTTTTCGATAGCTGAACAACACATTTTCTCTGAAGAACTCAATACATTGTTACGTAAGGGAGCTATCGAAAAATGTAAATTTCGAAAGGGGCAGTTTATTTCCACTTATTTCTTGAGGAAAAAACCAGATGGTTCTTTCAGATTCATTCTCAATCTCAAAATATTTAATGCTTACACCACCACATTTTAAATTAGAAGATCATAGGGTGGTGCAACATTTATTGTACAGAAATTGTTATATGGCTACAGTCGATCTGCAAGTTGCCTATTTTTTCATTTCAATTGCCGACCAGCACAGAAAATATTTGCAATTTATTTTCAATAAACAATCATATGAATTTCGATGCTTATGTTTTGGATTGAATGTAGCCCCCTATTTATTCACCAAAATAATGAAACCAATCATTCAGACTTTGAGATTACATAACATAGTTTCGGTCATTTATCTTGATGATCTGTTGATCCTTGGCGAAACATTCAAAACTTGCTCAGATAATGTGGTATTTGCAAAAAAAATACTGGAACAATTGGGTTTCATGATGAATTTTCAAAAGAGTTGTTTAATTTCATCACAAGAATGTAAATTTCTGGGATTCATATTCATTTCACGCGACTTCTCCATGTCTTTGCCATATGACAAAAAAGAAAATGTAACACACCTTTTGAAACATTTTAGGGCGAAAAAAAGATGTGCAATACGTTATTTCTCCCAACTAATTGGTAAACTCATTTCCATCTGCCCAGCCGTTACGTATGGATTCATGCACACTAAAACATTCGAAAGGGAAAAATATAAAGCACTCAAAAAGGGACTGGGGGACTAATCTATTGCAATGTTATTAACCTCTTCTTTACAGCCCGAATTTGAATGGTGGTTATCACATTTAGGAAACTATAAAAAGTATTTCAAAAATCCTGGATACAAATTAGAAATTTTTACTGATGCCCCAACCACAGGGTGGGGGGCAGTCGCAAAATATGAAAGTTCTGGCGGGTTTTGGACCAGGCAGGAAGAAAAAATGCACATTTATTACCTTGAACTACTCGCTGCTTTTTATGGGTTGAAGTGTTTTGCTAAAAATGAACACAGCTGTAGAATATTATTACGAATCGATAATACTACTGCTATTTCCCTAATAAACCGAATGGGTGGCATTAAATATTATAACTTGAATAACACAGCATTTGAAATTTGGAATTGGTGTGAACAACGCAAATCATTATTTTTACATCATACATCAACACTAAAGAAAAATTTCTTGCGGATAGAGCATCGCGATCGTTAAACATAGATACAGAATTTTCACTGAACACCAACATATATCAGAAAATAATACAAAAATTTGGAAATCCTGAAATTGATTTGTTCGCATCGAACTCCAATAATAAGTATGATCAATACTTTTCATGGCACAGAGATCCTAATTCAATTGCTGTGAATGCATTCACAGTATCTTGGTCCCACAATTTTTGTTACGCTTTTCCACCATTTGCGCTTATTTCCCGAGTTCTGAATAAGATTATTTTGGAGAACGTTACTGTTATTATGGTAATACCATTCTGGCCCTCACAACCTTGGTTTCCTCTCTTCCAGAGGTTGCTTGTGTCAGATGTTTTATATTTTGGGCCATCAAAATAACTTCTCTTATCTCCTTATCCTGGTGGCAGGGAAATTATGCGGAGAGCTTTCCTGTTGAAGGACGCTCCTGAGTCAAGTATTTGCACCATTATATCTTCGTGAGTGAGACTACACGAAAACAATATAATGCATCATTTTTCAAGTGGTGGGGGTTCACGAATAATTCTGAAGAAAATGAATTCCAACCGTCATGTAAGGAATTTCTTTAATTTTTACAAATAGAATGGCAAAAAGGAGCATCTTACTCCACACTGAATACACACCGCTCAGCACTCGCTCTCCTTTTCAGTTTTTCAGAAAATGATAAGGAACTCATAAGAAGATTCCTGAAAGGTGTTTTCAAAAGAAAACCGACATTTCCAAAATATTTTTCCACCTGGGACCCCAGCCAAGTTCTTTCATATCTTTCGAACTTATATCCTCTGTCCAAAATAACACTAACTAACCTTTCTCTTGAGCTCAGTATGCTCATGGCATTAACTTCTGCGCAGACGGTGCAAACATTGTCAAAAATTATAGTTTCAGATATACATATTTACGATAACATAAAAATTGATATTTGCATTACTAGTATTTTTAAAACCAGTGCACCGAATCGAGATCCCCCTTTCTTGAGTTTTCCTTTTTTCAAAGCGAAGCCAGAACTCTGTGTAGCATCTACTCTCTTACATTATTTGCACATCACAAAGCCATTCCGAACTAATACTGAAAATACATTTCTTTTTCTTACTTACAAAAAACCATATCATGTTGCATCTGTTGAGATCAAAAATTATTCTGTGATTTTTTTATTTACTCATCTTGTATATTTATGCTGTTCATGTGACAGTCATTTTCTATAAAAGAGATTTTGATCCGAATGTTGTTGTTTACAAGTATTGTCAGTTTCTTTTGTCAATAATAAAGTTTTGCTTATTTTCGTCTGAATAAAGTTTAATTACGTTATTAATTAAGTTATAAAACTCAACAGGTTACGGGCCCAGACCACGCAATAGATTCAAGTAACTGGACGGTGCAGATTCTCAGAGTACGTCGTGAAGGTGCAAAATGGAGTTCAAAGCTCATATTGAGAAACTAGAAGGTGCGTCGAATTGGCCGAGATGGCGAAGACAAATCGAGCTATTATTGAAGCAACACGAAGTTTTTGAGGTGGTAACAGGAGTCAGCGAAATGCCTGTGGAACCTACCTCGAATGCTGAACAGACTGTAAAAACGCAATATGTAAACGATTTGCGGGTCTATAGAAAAAGTGATGCTCTAGCACAACTCATACTTGTTGGCAGCATGAATGATGCCAATGTTGAATTGACTGCAACATGTGAGAACTCAAATGCTACATGGGACAAGTTGCTGAGCGTTTATGAACAGAGTTCAGGTCAAAGAGTTGATAGGCTCATGGAACTGTTTTTCACAAGTCAGAAACACCCTGGCGAAGACATTGCTACCCTCGTTGCACGTCTTCAGAGGAATTTCCAAGAACTGAACGACGAGTTACTGAAGTTAGTTGGAACGAAGCTACCAGAACTACTGCTTATGAGTCGAGTGATGTCAACACTTCCATCAGAGTAATTTGAATTCAAAAGTGTTTGGGAGTCTGTTTCTGTGGATGAAAGAACAATAAATAAATTGACAGAACGTTTACGACTCATTGAAATGCGATTACCATGTAAAACCGATGATTCGTCCGCCTTTGTAGCCAGATCCTCCACGAAAAAGGGTGAAAAACCACAGAAGATTCCCAGGAAATGTTTCAAATGCCATCAAATGGGTCATTTTGCCAAAAACTGCCCGAAGAAACATGATATAAAGAGTGTTGGTTCTTCAAAATGGATAAGAAAGCCCGAAGGTGATGCCTTTTCATGTGTAGTACGAAAATTTGAAGATACTTCCACAGAGGTATTCGAAAATGATATATGGCTAGGTGATTCAGGTGCCTCGACCCATATGACCAAAAATAAAGACTTTTTCTTGATGTATGAACCATTCACCTATCCCAAAGAAGTTCAAGTTGGAAATGGGGCTGTGATTTTCGCATACGGCCATGGTACAATAAATGTAGAAATGAAAGTTTCCAACAAGTGGTACAAAAATCATTTGAAGGATGTTTGGTACGTTCCAAAAGTAAAGCACAATTCATTCTCTGTTGGACGAACCATAAATAATGGTTTCAATTTCAAAGTGAACCAGAATGGGTGTATGGTAACCAAGGATGGTATTACATGTTTATATGGGAGAAGAAACCAACGAGGACTTTATGTACTCGACATGAGAGTATGTATTCCTGAAAAAGCCGCTGATGTATATATCACGTCTGATGTTGAAAGTATACAATTATGGCATGAACGGCTTTGTCATCAGAACAAAAAGCATGTTCAAGAAGTTTTGAAGGAACATAGAATTGAAGTAGCTCAATTAACAAATGATGAATTCTACGAAGGGTGTGTATTTGGGAAACATTGCAGAAAGTCTTTCAAATCCAGGCAATATCGTCCAACAACTCCAGGTGAATCAATACATGCCGATGTCTGTGGTCCCATGCAGGAAAATTCATTGGGAGGAGCGAAGTACTTTGTTTGTTTCGAAGATGATTTTTCGAAATATCGAAGAGTATTTTTCATCAAGTCGAAAGCTGAAGTTACATTTTGCCTGAAAACCTTCATACAAGAAGCAGATGCAGCCAAAATCAAAATAATGGAGTTTCTCGTCGATGGAGGAAGAGAATTCGATAATGCGGAGGTGAAAACGATTCTTCATTCAAATGGGATCAACCTTCGTGTAACAATGGCATATTCACCTCAACGAAATGGTTCTGCGGAAAGAGAGAACCGTACTTTGGTTAAAAGTGCACGAACGATGATGCATTCGAAAAATCTGCCGCTTTATCTATGGGCTGAAGCTATAAATACAGCTGTGTATGTTTTGAATCGTACAGGAGCCACTCCAGTCAAGGATAAATCACCTATCGAATTATGGTTCAATAGAGAAGTGAACATAGAACATTTACGAATCTTCGGTACAAAATGTTATGTTCGCGTCCCCAAACAACGAAGACAAAAATTGGACAGAAAAATTATTGAAGGCGTTCTTGTTGGATATTGCGGAGAAAAGGATGGATATAGAATCTGGTTTCGAAAAGAAAACAAAATATCAACAAGCAGGGATGTCATTTTCAGACATGAAGACGTTTTCGAAAGTAAAATCCAATAAAAAGTCAGTGTCAACTCTGACACGAATGTTCCTGAAACGAATCAAACTGAAATCTTGGAGAATCCTTCAGAAAAGTCTTTAGAATCAGAAATGGAGACAGAGGAAATTAACTCAGATGGTTTATGTCGTCCTGAAATCCGATTACCTGCCCACTTGCATGATTATGTTTTGCTCACAGAATGTGATGTTCCTGCTACTTATGATGAAGCAATTACCTCGAACCAAAGTGACCAGTGGAAAGAAGCCATGCTGGAAGAAATGAATTTCATAGCTGAAAATGGCACGTGGACTTTGGTTGAGTTACCAAGAGGAAAGAAAATCATCTCAAACAAATGGGTACTGAGAGTGAAAACAGACACCAGTAGAACTATCAATCGTTACAAAGCCAGACTGGTAGCCAAGGGTTATAATCCAAAACCTGGTGTTGACTACGAAGAGACTTTCAGCCCAGTAGCTCGCTTCGATACTGTCAGAGCAGTTTTGAGTATCAGTGCTCCAGAAAATCTCAAACTTGCCCAGTTTGATATCAAAACAGCTTTCCTTTACGGTGAACTTCGGGAGGAAGTATTTATGCAACAGCCAGAGGGATTCTCAGATGGAACAGAGAGGGTGTGCAGGCTGAATAAAAGTTTATACGGCCTGAAACAAGTTCCACGATGCTGGAGTGAAAAATTTGTCGATTTTCTCCAACATGAAGAAATGATATGCAGCACAGCTGATGTATGTTTGTATTATCGTATACGAAAAAGAAAAAAACTCGTTGTTGTTATTTATGTTGACGACGGACTGGTTGCTGGTGATGACGAACAGGAAGTATCGAAATTCATTGGCCAATTACGTGAGCATTTCAAGATTACGATTGGTTCTATAGACTGTTACCTTGGTATACAAATCAAACAAACTGAAAAAGGAATTTTCGTGAATCAAAGTGCCTACATCAACAAATATTGAAGAAATTCAATATGCAAGAGTCAAACGCAGTTTCAACGCCTTTTGAAAAAGGTTCTATACATCACGATGATATGGATGAACCTTTGGACAATGGAATTCCATACCGTGAAGCAGTGGGAAGCCTGATGTACGTTATGATTGCTACACGACCAGACATTGCCTTCGCAGTAAGTGTAGTTTCTGAAAAATTCAATAATCCGACAGTGACAGAGTGGAGAAATGTCAAACAAATTTTTCGCTATTTACGGGGCACCATCGACTGTGGACTGAATTATGGAAAGAATAGAGGATCAGAAACTATAAATGTTTTCAGTGATGCCGATTACGCAGGTGACATAGAGACAAGACGATCACGAACTGGTATCGTATGTCAATATGCAGGTGCAGCTATCAGTTGGTCCAGTCAGAAGCAGAAAAGTATTGTTTTGTCGACAACTGAGGCCGAATACATTGCTGCCAGTGAAGCCACCAAAGAACTAATTTGGATCAAACGTTTATTGAGTGAAATCACCGATTTAAGTGATATTCCAACACTTTTTATGGACAATGCCAGTGCCATAAAACTGGTTCGAAATCCGGAATTCCATAAGAAATCCAAATATATCGAGATACGTTTTCATTTTGTTCGAGAGAAGTTTCATCAGGGTGTTATGAAAATTCAACATGTAAGCAGTGAAAACCAAATTGCCGATATAATGACGAAGCCTTTGAGCGGTGACAAATTTCACAAGATGCGAAAGATGTTAGGACCCTTTTTGTTGGAGTAATCTGTTTGATTTTGAACAATTCCGGTTATATTTTTGGGAGGAAGTGTTGAGATCAAAAATTATTCTGTGATTTTTTTATTTACTCATCTTGTATATTTATGCTGTTCATGTGACAGTCATTTTCTATAAGAGAGATCTTGATCCGAATGTTGTTGTTCACAAGTATTGTCAGTTTCTTTTGTCAATAATGAAGTTTTGCATATTTTTTTCTGAATAAAGTTTAATTACGAAACTCAGTAGTTTCCTGAGAATAAGAGTCCGAGTTGAAGTAAAACTCAACAGCATCGTCTCAAACAATTAGTAGGTGGCTTAAATCCATCCTTCAGAAGAGTGGTATAGCCATAACAGTTTTCAAAGGGCACTCGACTATACACGTTTCAACATCCGCGGCAGCGCGTATTGGGGTAGATATTGAAACTATCACAAAGGCAGCTGGGTGGACAGAAAAATCAAACACTTTCAACAAATTCTACAGAAGTGTGAAACCTAATTTCTCCAACGAAATATTATCTCTACCAACATGACATTTCACATTGTTACTGTATTAGTTAGTGGTAATTGTTTAATTGTTTTATGTTTTGCCTTATGTTTTTTATATTTATACATTATGCTTTATCGATCGATGATAAAACTTATATATATTTCAAAATATTTTTTGATAGAATAAATAAAACTATTTGAGATTTTGTGAAGCAAATTTTTCAATCTTTTCCCATATTTGAATTCCCCATTATGGCGGTAACACTTTCAAGAGATCGCATTATACTTTAAACAACTACATTGTGTTATATATTGGAGAGCAAACATGCGAAATATAATTGATGGATTAAACGACTTACCTCAAGGAAGTTGAATCCCAATTATGTGAGCATGTTTGCTCTCCAATATATAATATTCCCACCCAGGAATGACTTTCTACAGGTTTCCCAGTACCCTATTAGCGATCTCTTCAGGACGAATAATGAGAGTAACGAGTTGTGATGGGTCTCAGCGGGACGATACGGGCAAACACGGGGTGGAAATGCGATCTTTGAACGTTGTGGACACTCGTGGAACGAGAATATACTACATTGTGTTATATATTGGAGAGCAAACATGCTCACATAATTGGGATTCAACTTCCTTAAGGTAAGTCGTTTAATCCATCAATTATCCTACTATGTGTGCAATTGATATCATTACAGAATATGATAGTGGAAATAAGACGAATCATCAAAAAGGGAATTTTGACAAGTAAAGGCCGATTGGACAAAGTACATTACAACATTGAATGCTATGATACACGGAATAACTATCAATAATTTTGACGATCTTATATTTTTAATGAATATAGTTGTGGATATTTCCATTCCCTATTGGTCACAAACCAACCGAAAGGTCCCTAATTTCCATAACAGTGGTACAAAAAACTTTTTATGATACTTGTGTTGAGAGTATGTTTTATTTTGTTCGTGAAATTAAACTTTTTCACTCACGAAATAAACCTTACTTTCAACACTCATATCATAAATATCTATTCTGTGTATTCCATTACTTCATAATGAAGAAAAGGAACTTTTATGTGTTTGATTTCAAAATACATTTCAACTATCAACTATTTGTATTGGTTGACAACAATAATTAGAAAACCATTAATCCAATTATTTTCTCTCTCCAAGATCTTCAGTGAAACTAACTACTCCATTCAAAAATCCTGTTGAATGAAGAATTTTGAGACAACTATTTTTGAGTGGGAGAGTTACATTAAGCGATGTTACATGTGAAAAGTTATGAGAATCCATCTGAATTCTACTCATATTTCAGCCCACATCAATAATCAGTTCGATTATACTCTTCGATTACATTTTCAGTTTCTTCAGAATGCATGGTCATATTCACCAGTGAATCTTCCAAAGGAAAAAAAAGTAGTTGATAATTGAACTTATGAAATACAATGAACCATCATTATATAGTTAAAAATATATATTGATAAACGAATACACATAAATAAGACAAACATTTAAACCAATGTAGATAATCAATAAATAAACCATCATAGATAAGTGAGCATCGGAAATACTAAAAGTTCAAATGCATCATTGTAATCTTTCCTTGGGTCAAAGTAGGCTTTTTGCAGTGAATCGTCGTCGAAATTAAACTTGAAGCAAACTATGTTCGTTTCATTTGTATTGAAAGATTAGGAATTTGAATCGCACCACTGTTCAATCTTATAGAGATCCAGAGTTATGATGTCTCTGAGATTATCTTCATTTGTTCCCCGCCAAAGGATGGTGGTGTCATCTGCAAAAAGAGTGAACTTTCCCCTGATGTCAACAGTCACCAAATCATTGAGATAAAGCAGAAATAGAATAGGGCTCAGAACCGAGCCTTGTGGTATACCTGATGTAGTATTCTCAATACACGATTTATTTCCCGGAGTTTTACTTCCTGCCTGTAACTGTAAAGCCAGTTATAAGACAATCCTCTGAAGCCATAGCACTGAAAATCAAATAATAGTGTTTCATGGTTCACGCAGTCGAACGCTTTAGAGAAATCGCAGAATACTGCCTCATTAGATTCGTTATTATTTAAACCAATATACACATCTTCCAGAAAAAAGATTGCATAGCCTGTGTTTTTATGGCTTTGGAATCCATATTGGGAGTCGCATAGTACATTATGATTACTCAAGAATTTCAGCATCCTCTTCTTAAGAAGTTTTCCAATTATTTTTGAGATTGTTGAAGCAATGATATAGGCCGGAAGTTTGACGGATCATTCATTTCACCACCTTTATGAAGCGGAATAACTATTGCTAGTTTCAGACATGGAGGAAATCTGACAGAATAAAATGATTTGTTAATGGCCTCAATAAAAGTGTTTAAAGCGTATTCTGGGAGATTTTCTAAAATTCTAACTGATATTTCATCATAACCAGATGACGTTTTGTTCTTTATTTCATTTATAGTTTGCTTCAGTTCGTATTTGCCAGTTTCAAATAGGTGGAAGTTATCTGAAATATTTATATTTTTCATGAATTCTGTTGGATGAATTGTCCGACACAAACCGTCAGAGACAGTTTGAGGTCAGCTAAAGTTCCAAGAGAGCCGTGGGCAACACCAGGTGTGTACCGGATTCCGTGTAGCTGTGGATCGGTTCTACATTTGAACCACCAATCGAAGGATCCAGACACGGCTCTCCGAACATAAGAGCAATCGTCGCCTAGGACAAACATATAAGTCGGCAGTGGCAGAACACGCACTCGGACAGGACTCTTAGCTACTATCCGAGATTACACAGAGAAGCAATAGAGATACACAAACATAAAGACAATTCCAATCGAAAAGACGAAGGCATGAACATCAATAAAGTCTGGTTACCTGCATTGAAGAATACACGACCAAAAGAAGTTGATAGAAAACAGACCCATCCTTGACACACAAAATGTCCGACATGAAAGCAGATATAAAGCTGACCAAAACTTGAGCGAAGTAGTATGTACTGTGAGAACGAGAATATTGCGTCAGTTATCTCATAGACTTTGATAATGCCTACCACGGCTGTTGAATTGTAATGAAATATAAATCAATAACATTTTATGACCATTGAGGTTTCATTCTTACCATTTGGAATACTTAGAATGATATATAAATTGTTGAATCAGGTGAGAAAGAACAAGTGATGGATGCTTCACTTTTATACGAATAGAAAGGTGTGATGATGAGATTAGACAAATAGCAATGGATTTTTTTTCATTATTCAGAAACAGGCCACCAATTCTAAACATACCCGAAACTCCTTCAGAGTGGATGATTATACAGATCAAATAAATAAAAATTAAATGTACACTGAGATAACATATTTTTTCCATAGATTTTATCAATATCTTGAGAAGATGGTTTAACAGCTTCCTTCATAGTAACTTAGCTCTCCTATGTGAAAGTGAACCGTACATAGGTGTATGTCAGATATGGTCGACTATACATAACTATTATTAAGAGTAGATCCTGGCTTCGCTCATTCACAATTGAAGCTCATTAGACTTGATAGCTAAATGACTGCATTCAAATGGGCAGATGATATAATAATCTCAGTTTCATCAACATTTATATACAGTTGATTTGACTGGTGTTTAGCCATATACAATGATATACGTTGTGCTGTTACTAGTGAAGGTATGCGAATATCTCTTACATTTCTTTTTCACGATAGAGCAGAATTGTTGTTCCTTTCGTTTAGCAATATATTCATCGACAAAATAGTTGAGGCTTTCGCGGCCGAGGTTTTCAGTATCACTACTTTTATTCGGGTTTAAATTCCAAAAAACGACGGCCTTCAAACCCGAATAAAAGTAGTGATACTGAATATATTCATCGTTCTTATAGCGTTTTCAAGTAATTTGTCATTCAGAATAATCAGTATTATTTGATCGAAACAAATTTATATAAGTTAGCTATATCATATATATATATATATATATATATATATATATATATATATATATATATATATATATATATATATATTTGATCGGCTAGGCTTCCGCGGTCAGAAATGTGCTGGCTGGAAATTCCGGTTGATCCGCGTCTGGAAAGATTTACTTGTCTACGTTTCGACTCCCATTTCTGAGCCATTTTCAAGACTTAGTGACCTTGCGTCTAGGTCTGAGTTGTCTCACTAGCTGGCTATCATCACTGGAGATCGAGGATGATCCTCGATCTCCAGTGATGATAGCCAGCTAGTGAATTGAATTCCCAGCTGCAAGATATCTATGAAAAACTTCAAAAGGATAAAAACAAACTTTCCTTTGTATTTAATAATTTTCAAAACATTAGAGCATTGGGGACACACTTGAGAGTTGGTCCCTGAATCAGTGAAGATTGGAAATTTCAAAAAATCAGGTATATTTCAGTGCTTTCTAAATGATTGAAATGATAGAAGTACCAAAGCACATTTTCTCGAATCCTGAAGCAACTGTTTACGAATGAGCTAGCCGAACTATGCAGTTGGACTGGGGCTAAACACAACTATCTCCTTCAGGGGTTACTCAAAACCAAACATATATTTGGTAACCATCTTCTATACTCTTCTATACACTTCCCATAACTGTTGATCATAATATAATATTCAACTAATCCTTCCCTGGCGGAGGTGCGTATGCATTGGCTGGTGGATTAGTGGCATTGGCGCTCGCTTTTTGAATTTAAAAATGTTTCTGGGTGGATCTATGAAAAATGCAACTGTTGGCAGCTATATACCAATCGTGGTTGGTGATATCTGTTGATTGAATACACCAACCGACCCGGTAGGTTTTTATGAAAATCAGTAACACGCCCTAGCTACAGCACTCGAGAGCAATAGCGGTGCCTTGCCCAAACAAGGCTCTGTTTCTGGGCGCTCTCGCGAGAAGGACTAGGGGAAACATTAATATCTGAAAAATATTGAGTGGTATTTGGATTGGACCATGACTAGCCTGAGATCCCAAAGTATCCCAACAAGGCACTAGCCAGCATCCATCAGATGCGTTATTTGTTCCAAATTGTTCTAGAATTATTCGTTTCCGTTAACCAGCTGACGATCGTCAACCCTCAGAAGTCGAAACTTGTGCGAGCAATGGATCAGGGAGGTCTTACCTTGTAAGGTGGGATTACCCAGCCCGGTGGCCCGGCGGGGAATCGAACCCCGGTCTTCCGCTTGAAAGGCGAATGTGCTAACCTCTACACTACCGAGAACCACATTTGATTATTGATACTGTGTACTCCAGATTGTGTCAACTTTTCAAGTCTGAAACCATGCTGATTTTCGAAATGAACCCGTTAACATAAAGAGAACATGTCAGATTTTCATAAAAGTAGTATTCAAATATTTTGAGAAAAAAGATAGTAAGTACACTGTATTAGACCTATAGCGAGGAATAATTTAACGGTTTCCTTTTTTGTGAATGGAAACAACTATGCTCATTCTTTGAGGCTAACCTTTTGAATTGAACTGTTTCATAAATATGACGTGTATAACGTTTTTTGAGGTATATTTCGTCGATTTTCGAATAGAATATTTCAATATCGTTTTTTAAAGTTATTTTCATTCTACATTATTTTTCAATACCATTATCTTTTCAGAAGCTGTTCACAAGACTTTTCCAATCACTGAGAAAAAATTTGAAATGCATGTAATGGATTGGTTGCGACACGCTAAAGAGAGGAAAGAGAGATAGAAAATGGGTCAAAAAATTTATTTTTCAGTCCATAATTTGTTTTCTTTTGAAATACCATATGGAAGTTTTCCTCAATGTTGAATATAACTGAATTTTGACAATGCAGTCAGTTTATTAGTTTCTGCTTGAAAAAATAATGCAACTAAGCCCAAGTTCAGTGGTCATATGTATCTCAAATTTGAGAGTTTGAAAAATGACAAGGAAAAGAGTTGTTCAATTTTGAATTATGAGCTTCTTCAAATTTCATCCCTCTACCGTCAATTTTAATTTTTTCAAATTTTTCTCAACTTCCTCTTTCCCGATTTGGACAAAACTCGAACTCCGCTATTCTGATGGTTGCAAGAACATCGTGCAATATATTTGGGTCAGGAAATAATTATCTTGGTCACTAGAGACGAGGAAAGAATATACTAAACTCAAGAAATTCACTTTCTTGATGCAAAGTTCAAGTTTCTTGTAAAGTTTTTTTGCATTCAACTTCATTACATTGAATTTGAAGAACGAGGGGAGCTTTGCACAAAGAAAAGAAAGTTATTGTAATTTTTTGAGCTACAGGTCAATACAATTATTTTTTGGAGATATTGCATGTAGTTGAGTTTCAATCATGTTTTGTCCAAATCGGTGAAGTTGTGAAAATTTGTGAGAATACAGAATTGAAATTCATAGAGGAAAGGTGAAAACAATTCAGTCAGATTTCAAACAAAAACTAACTGCTAAGTCTCAAAATTCAGTTATATCCATTATCAAATGAAACTTTTATATGGTGCGGATTTTATGTGTGACGTATGGGAATTTAGAATTTTGTTTTTCATAATTTTTTTTATGTTATAGAATAATATTTGTTTCATTTGATTTCTTAATTTTGTTTTTGTGAGAATATTTTTTTTATGCAAAATATATGATTTTTAATGTTGAGTATGGTTTTTATTTGATGCCGACATTCTCAACATGTTAGAAGTTGACACCTGCCTTCTTATATCAAGACACTCACTTATAGGAACACGTCTCATCAAACATATTCCTCCATGTGAGGGTGTTCATATATGCAGAATCGTGCATCTCTGATCGAAGCGGTACCCAAAAAGAATCACGTGTGACTTCGCAAGAGTGAAAAGTATATCAGTTTGGAATTTATATGGAATTCACAATGCAGAAATGAATTTGAAGTAATATATGTCATCACTGTAACTACCCGAAGCATTTCATAAGTGAACTCATGCAATGAAATTCTGTTGAATATGGAAGTGCAATGCGAAATATGTTATTTTCAGTAATATTCAGGAACTCACAAAGAGTATATTTTCAAAGTTCCCTTGAACTTCGAAAAATGGGTTTGTTGCAAGGTTTCATTGATTTACGTGGGATCTTTGGTGTCGTGGACATTCGGAAGTCCCTAGTAATTACTGGATACAGTTTTTTGAACATCGCGTTGGAAGTTGTTTACCTGTTGTTAATTATCCGCGACTTCCCAGGGACAAATTCTGGTTTGCTGGGATTTCATAGGAATCTTCATCAAACCCAACTCTGTTCTCGGAAAATCTAATACTTTGACGCTGAACTCATTCTATTCAACCTGAATAATTGCAAAAGTTGAACTCTACTCACTTCAGCGCTGTATAGTAATGACTCCTCGCTAATTCGGATTGGAACGAATACCTCAGAAAATGGGCATAGTTGTAATGCATCTTGGCGTTGTGCGGAGGCATCATTAACCCTCTTCTGGCCTAAAAGGGGTAATCGAATCGGGTATTCGTTGTGCGGGAAGAATGCGGAATTGATACGAATGAGAGTTGAATTTCGGATTGTCGAGTAGGTAATGAGACTTGGTATTCAGATTGCATGGATTCGAAATACACGATGGTGCCATTTCACAAATTCTCTAATGCATTACCTGCCTTTCGGGATTTGGGGGAGAGACAGTATTTCACAAGTTGGTTTCGATTAGTTAACACAATTTTATACAGACATCTGTCTCTCAACTGAAGCTTTCTCCGTGAATTCCATCCATCGCCTATTTTTGTTCGATGTTTATGTGTGTTGTTCATGGTGTTCACGTTATAACCTCACTGGCTCAGCAAATATTCGAAACGCATTTTTTTCAACTATTTATGTCAAATGATGTCGTTTTTATCATTCAACGAAGACAGTAAAAATAATCTCGTGATGGAGAAAGGTATGGAATGAATTCCTTCTGTGTTGTAACTTGATGTAACTTCTATATCTGGAAAAACAAGTCCTGTAGACATCTCCAAGTTTCCTCATATAATATCTTTACTGGTAAGAAGGTGTTCTACTCTCCGTGATAAGTGGAGTCCATTCATCACATTGTATCGTTATGAAATAATAACAATTCAGTCATGTGAAATTGCCAATCACAATGACGACTGGTAAGACGCTTAATTCAGAAATGAGCATTCAGAATATTAAAAGTTCACCCCTATCACTCATGATAAATAAATGTATTGAAGAAGCCGGTTTTTCAGATTATCTCAGAAGAACCATTTTGAAACCAATCTATAGAAGTGGTGAACGAAAAAACACCTCAAATTACCGTCCCATAGCTCTTTTGAATATATTTGCCAAAATCTTCGAAAAAGTTCTGAGAATTCAAATTATAAATTTCATTAGTGTTAATAATAATTTTGATCACTTTCAATATGCTTTTCAAGAAAATTCAAACACACAATCTGCAGTGACCGACCAGATGAATCACATCTATGAAAGTATAGATGGAAGTAACTATGCGATAACAATATTTCTGGATTTGAAAAAAGCGTTCCACACAGTTAACCATGACATTTCATTAGATATCCTGGACAACTCTGGTATAAGAGGTCATGCACATAATTTATTTCGAAATAATTTTGAAAATCGTGTACAGTATGTTAAAATCAATAATTGCACAAGTGATGAAAAATTATCTACAATTGGAGTTCCACAGGGCTCTTTTAGCTCCAATTCTCTTTTTATTATATGTAGACAGTATAAAGGAACTCAATTTATATGGAAAGCACTTTTTTTTGCAGATGATATTGCTATATTTCACTCTGGAAAAAATATTACCAACTTAAAACAGGAAGTAACACATGACATGGAATTGATAGAGGAATGAACAAAAAAACATAAATCTTACAATTAGTTCAGAAAAAACGGTTTATATAATTTTTAAACAGAAAAATATGAATGATGTGAAACTTGATATAAAAATAAATAATAAGCTAATTGAAGAAGTTCAAAAGCATAAATATTCAGGTCTGATCATCGATAATAAATTGAATTTTGAAAAAAAAATATAAATAAAATTAAAGAAAAACGGTTGTTCCGATTCTAGGAGCAATCAAAAGAATGCCTTACTTGAATAAATATGTACAAATTCTATTATATAATTCATATATTCTTTCATGGACTACTTTGGACTACTTTGGACAATCTGCATTGTGCTACGGATTGATTTTTTGAGGAAATTCAGTACACATGAAAAAATTCTTCATCATGCAAAAGAGAATAATAAGATGTATGGCTGGTTTAGCTCGTGGAACCTCCTGTAGAAACATATTCACACAACTTTCAATTCTAACAGTTCCTTCACTTTACATACTTTTGGTCATCATCAATGTCAAAAAAGAGGAAAAAAAACCTGAAGAAAAGATGTGATTTACATGAATACAGCACTAGAAATAGTGAGAGCATCCATCAGCCATACTCACGATTGAGCATTGGTCAGGACTCTCCCATTTACCAAGGAATCAAGTGTTATAACCGACTTATAAATATATTCCCGCACTTAAGCTCGGTGAGTTCGAATGTGTTGAAGGATAATTTGACTCGCTACCTAATAGATCAATCTTTTTACTCCATTGAAGAGTTTTTCGACGCTACATTCTAGAGAATTTTAATCAATTGTATATCTATGTCTTTCATGTTTTAAATTGTATTTGTTGAACTTAATTTTTCCTAGTGACTGCTATCAGAGTTTTTTAGACGCTACATTGTAGAGAATTTTCATTCAATTGTATGTATATTTTTCATATTTTGAAGTGTATATTTCGGAATTTTTTCCCTTGTGACTAGTCCAATAAGTTTTTGCATGTATTCTCTCGTAGGTATTTGTAAATTCTTCAGTGATGAATAAATTCTATTCTATTCTATTCTATTCTATTCTATGTATAAGGTACCTAATCACAATTTGGTCTTCTTGAAAACTAAAACAAAAAAATATAGTTTATCGTTTAATGAACGAAGCAATCAAAGTAATTTATAAAAAAACCATGGGACACTCCGTCGTCGGAATTATACAAAATAACTAATAACATGACGTTGAACTGTTTGATAAAACACGAAAAAGACAAATATATACACAAATCAACGAAAACACTTCAGAAAAGTAATATTTTGTTCTTCAAAAATTCTACTGTACACAATTATAGTACTAGAACTCTCAATAATTATCATCTAAACGTTATTCACGCCAATAAGAGTAGAAACAATCCTATTTCAAGCTCAATAGAAGTATTCAATGAATTACCAGAAGAAATGAAATCTTCCGAATTCATATAAATTTTTTCGAAAAAATTTAAAAACAAACTACCAAACTAATGATGTTCATCAAAGTACAAGCAACAATTGTTAATGTATTATTAGGTTATATAATTATCATTGTTAGTATTTCAACTTCCTTATACCAGATTCCCATTCTGTTTGGATGCTGTCAGTTGAAATAAATAAAAATGATTACAGTAGTAATCCCTATTCCACCTACAGTAAATATAACCACAAATTCCTAACTATTTCACGTTCACCTGATAACGAATTCTCTGCGAACATTAAGGAAAATGAGTATCATGAAAATATATCAACGCCCTAAAAGGTCGGTAATGCAATGAAACATCAAGGCCTCACAAGATCCGTACTCGGAGCAACAGAATAGAGATAGTGAAGTGTCAAGGGGCTCGTAAATAAAGATGCAGCTCAATATTTTATTTTCATTAGTCTGCTAAATTGCTCTAGAGCCAAATTTGAATGTTAAATTTGATTTTATTACTTCTGCACAAAGTGGGTAAGTGACATGTTATGTCGAACAAAATATTATTCTCTGCTTTTGTCACAAAATTTTACTATAATCGGGTTGGGACATGGTATCAAAAATTAGTTCGAAACTACTCTTATTAGGTAGAGTAGTCACGAAAAACAATCATACCGTCGAAAAAAAAAATTTAAGTCATTTAGTTTTATTTAAAAAAGACCTCAAAAATCGAGAGCGCTCGAAATGGAATTTATATAGCGTGACGTCACGATACTGTTTGGACTCGGAGCGGCACGTTCATCAGTCTGCGCCCGACAGTCGCCAGTCAGCAGTTATCAGCGGTTTTGACTGATTCGTTCCTCAAATTCACTGTCATTTTTATTCAAAATGGCGAATAAAATGCAGTCTGGGTTCGTTAAGGCTGATTCCCGAAATCAACAACAATTTTTTAGAACAATAAAATGCAGTCTGGGTTCGTTAAGGCTGATTCCCGAAATCTGCCTAAAATAGATATATTTATGGTGCTCGAGTATGTAAGAAACGACAATAACTTCAATGCCGAAGAAATACGAAACGCAAAACTGGCAAGGTACGTAGATACTATCGTGTTCATCGTGCTTTTTATTGACGTTACAGGAGTTCAATATTTTTTCATTTTTAAACATTTTTTTAACATCATCCAGAGAGAGCTATGGTGACCAAGCAGTGGGTTACGTTTCTTTACAACGGGATGGGCCCTTGTGCATTATAAATTGCACAGTATGCCCGGAACACAAAGTAAGATCAACAAATTATCGCGTGGAGATGAAAATTAATGAAGAAGAAGATGTCATCCAAAGTGTTTCCTGTATAGACTGTGCAGCAGCAAAAGGAAAAAATATTAGATATATCACCAGGGGAGCAGGGGTGTTGTAATGTTACTCAAGTCAAAAGATTTAGCTGTCTTAGATTTAATTAGTGAAAAATCACTAATTCTTTCTAATTAGTATCTTTTCTCCAGCAATTAGTATTTTTCACTAATTAATTAGTTATTTTTAATGGTTGAAAAGAAATTCACACTAATTGATAGTAATTTTCGGTATGGAATAGAAATTTTCAGTAATTAATAGGTAAATTTAGATTTATATATTTTAGTTTCTCTCTAGAAAACTCCTCTAGAAATTTTTTACATTTTTGTTTTACGCTTTCTGAAGGACTACCGGATGGCATTAGCTTCGAGCAATTAAATTTTGTACAGAAATCTAGAAAACAGCAGTTTTTTTTGTTTCGAAAGGGTTTGAAGCACGTGCTAAGTTATATTGCACTTATCAACCAGTGACTTCTCTACAGTAGTTAGTAATTATCCACTAATTAACAAAAATTTCTACTAATTAATAGTAATTTTGTACTAATTGATAAGTAAATATAGACTTTTCATGGTTTTTTTTAAGATTAAGCAGTATCATATTTTTTCTTTTAGTTGGAAGTCACTAATTGATCACTGAAATTATCGCTCATTGTGAAAAGGGAGAAAAGTGCTTTCAAAAAATTAGGGTCCTTTTACATGATTAATTAATTTTTTCCATTTTTATTTCAATTTATTACATTCAGATTTAATAAATTTTTCACTTATTTAATTTAATTATTTACTCTTTTGGTTTTTAGGAGGTTGTAAGCACGCGATAGCTTTTTTAATGTGATTGTATCGTCGAAACGAAGAACCTGCTGTTACGGAAGTACAGTGTTATTGGAAGAAATCCGTTTTGTCTACAGTGGGAACGACTAAAAAATCCATTAAAGCATCTGAATTTAATGATAATAATGCGGTTTCAGCGCCATACGCGGACGATGCAAAAAAATCATTTTTACGCGAATTTTTAGAGACAGCTGAGAAAAAACAAGTTGACGTGCAATTCACTAGATATTTTCATAATGTTAAAGAGCGTGAAATTATGTGTTTGTCCATTCATCAGATAATGATAGAATTAAAAAAATCAAATTTCACAACGGCTGATGAATTTATTCTTTTCGCGAAAACTGTGTTGACGCAGAAAGTGTGTGAGCTAGCAGAACTTTCAAGTAGGTCTCAAAACGACTCTTTACTGTGGCATGAGTTGCGATATGGTCGAGTCACAGCCTCGAATTTGTATCAAGCTGCTCATTGCACCAAAACAGATGGTTCTCTCGTAAAAACAATAATTGGAGCAGCAAAAGTGTTTGATAACAAATACATGAAGCGCGGTAGGGAACTGGAAAAAGAAGTTTTAAGTATCGTGATGAAAAAATGTGGATTCCAGTGTCGCAAATCAGGGTTGATTTTACTGCCTGACTTTCCAGTACTTGGCGCTTCACCTGACGCTGTTGGGGATGATTTTATTTTGGAAATTAAGTGTCCAGAAAAAGAATCCACGGTCTCAAATTACTTATGTAATGGACAGATAAAAGGAAAATGTAAAGCGCAAATGCAGCTTCGAATGCTTGCGACGAAAACAAAAATAGGATATTTATGCGTTGCGAAACCAGATTTTGAAACAACAGGTGATGTCGAAATTTGTAAGGAAGATTTTGATGAACTTTATGTTCGACAAGTTATTGAGAAAGCGACAGATTTTTGGAAAGTAAATGTATTTCCACGACTAATGGGTCCTTAAGTTGTACGATCTTCATAATATGTACTAGGTTCAGTGATGATAAAAATAAAATTTGATAAGAAGCAATTCAGCGTAAATAAATAGACGTATGATCTGAATTAAACTTGTGATTTATTGATCCACTTTTTTCATTTGTGTACAGCACATTCAAATTTTTTTAAAATCGTGTTTATGTTCTAATAATCGGAGATTGCAAATTTATCAAAGCTGCAGCAATGACGATGGCTGAATCTAAGTGTGGAATCAGTGAATGGTGAATACAAGAATGGGGCCCCAAAAATTCAAATTCTCTTAATCTTCTTATTACACGCTCTACATGAATTCGCAAACTTGCTATTTTTTTTGTGTCCTGGACTTCTGAAGCAGTTGATTTGACGTTACTTGAAACACTTGGAGGTCGAACAAGAGTGCATTTTTTTTCAATAAAACTTCTATTTATTTGAAACCTCGATCAGCCATGACGCATGCATTTTCTAAAATTCCACGGTCTTCGAATATTGCCATATTTGATGCTCGACCTCCATAACCTTGCGATATGAAATCGATTGTACCGTCGGGAGCAGACGAGACAAGGTATTTCATGGTATTGCAGTGTTTGTATTCAGACCATGTTAGTGCCTGTTTCATAGGATCGGATGGTTTCATAGTTTCAATTTCTAAACAATCAATAATAGACTGGACATTTTGAAAATTGGCACGAAAAGGAATGGAAAGCAACGCTTGGACATTCATGTGAGGTTGAAAACACAAAAACACTTAATATCGAAGCAAGTGTTGAAATATTTTGCGAGAATATTCTTCCAGCTTGCCTGCGCGACATCCCAAAATCATCTCCAATCCTTGAAAATCTGTCGTCCAATTTTAATTTTGTTAGAATTAACTTAAGATCTCTAACCTTGATTTGTGTAATAAATCAATCACCCACAGTAACTCATCAGAAAGACCAACGTATTCTTTCGGACTCTTACTAATATTGAAATTTTTCAATTTAGCGCTCAAATCAGCCATCGCACTATTTTCTGCTGAGATTAATTCTCCGCATTCTGAATCGAAAGGATTATTACTTTTTGAAACAATACTATTCCCAGATGAAAAGTTTGAAGCATTGGAGACCTCACTTTCACTAAACGATGATTGATGTTTCAAAGGAGACAGTTCTTTTGAAGGCGATGCTCGTTTTTTGACAGGTGAACAGTTGACCGGTTTTAGGAAGCTGGTATCCAAAATTTCGCACATAACTCCAACGCTTCGAACATAAGTCTTCTTCAGACGACCATCCGTTTGCATACCTTGGTCTCTAAAAGAGGTTTGGATCGCATGAGTGGTAGCTGCAACAATAACAGTTTCCAAAAATTAATTCAACAATCATACAACTCTTCAACATTTTTTCTGACTTGTTCTTTCAAACTTAAAAATCACGCTCAAATTGCTAAGTATTAAACGATGGAAATGCTCAATGATAATTTTAATAGTACAGTATGATCAATGAAATTCAAATAATTAGTAGTACATTATGCGCAAAAAGGCAACAAATTGTTTTAGACTCATAATAAAATTACATCCCTCGGCTTTGCCTCGGAATATAAATTCGCATCCATCTAAAACAACTCTCAGCCCTTTTAACACTGGCTACATTCACAAAATTTTTTATCTTAAAATACGTATACATCTCAACGGTTACTAATTCTTACCTGTGACGTTCGGTGTATCGTTATTCTCAATTTCTTCTAAGTCTGCTAATTCATCAGGATGTGAAGTAACTGACTCCACTATTTCTGCAACTTGTGCTCGACGAGCTCTCTGGACTGAAGTGGGACGAAGATTTTCACTAACTGTTCTGTTATTTTGACAGTTGAAAATGTGGGGCAGAACGTTTTTTAAATTTTTTTAGCAGTACCAGTTAATGAATACTGTTACGAAATCTATTTTTAAATTTTGTACCAAACCACCCTGTATTTTCTTTCAAATGTAAAAACTATTTTTCTATTGTCTATCAAGACAGATTTGTCAATTTTGTTACGAATGTTCTAACGTCAATAAAAAGTAAAAACGTTCTGTCGAAAAATCGAATTATTGTTGGGGTTTGCAGTAATCGCTGAGCGAACAGTAGTACACTTTTGACAATTTCCATTGAACCAAGAGAACCGGAGTTAAACGGGTAGTTTTCTCTTCTGGACTCTACAAATACTGTATGTAGTTATCCACGTCATCTTTCAAAGTGAAATGATCCTCGCAGCAAAAAAACTGTGTTTTAGATGGTAAATACTCCCGACGAGCAGCACGAAACCACTGTTTTCTCTTTTTTTCTTCCGAAGGAACGCAAAAAAAAATTTTTCCGGTGTATTTCTTGTTGTGTTTTTACAACCAGGCACATAACACCAACGATAACTCATTTTCGGAGTCGACATTTTGGAAATCGCACTATAAAACACGAACAATAAACACTTTTACAAGAGCGCGAGTCACAACGCGGTGCAACGCGGGCTTGCTGCCTACAGCAGCTGTTGGGACGAAAGGCCCAACAGTATAATGACGTCACGTGCTTTCTCCCATTCGTAGAAGCGTTTTGAAATTCGGCGTTTTCAAAACGCTGTAGCACTCTCAAAAATGATGCGAGAGATTTGGGAAAAAAATTTCCATAACAAAGTCTCATGCGTAGATTCCAAATATACAAAGAAAATTTTGTATGTCCCAACCCTATTCGCCGAAGATTACACCTGTGGAAAAAAATCTCAAAAAAACTTAAAGTGCTACCGTGCTCGTTGTAATTTGATCAAGAGATTACGCACCTATTAAGTTTGCTCTCTATTTAACAAACATTTAATAATACTGACGAAAAAATCTGCCATGTACGGCTATCGAGCCCAAAAACTCAACACGTCGGCCGATGTTTTGCAGCGAGAAACGAGAGAAGTCAGGGGTAGATCGAGCGAGCGATATGAAACACTCAGGTGAAATGGGGAATAAATATAATCATCGTATTACGGATTCTTTCTCATTTTCACTATTAAAGACAATTTGTCTGGTATTTTGATCACATGAATTGTCTCGAGTACAATTTCTTTTTGGATTTGATAGTGAATGTCGATAGTGTAGACAAAACGTCTTTGGAAGCTTGGGTTATCTGCTCTGGAGATAATGTTTTGTGATAATTGAATCGTCATTTTTTTCTAATGCTTGTACAAACTGAAACCTATTTTCTTCCTCTGATTGCAGACGTTTTTGTTTACAGCGCTAAATCGTTACCATTGCCCGATTGTTTATTTGTACAATAATAGAATAATTATATATAGAAAACCTGCCGGAATTTTGAATTGAACCCGGGAGGATACATACTTTCAATGATGAATTGTTTGCCATATCGTATCTAATATTGAAAACTCCTATGGTAGTTGTTGTAATCCTGAGAGCAAGTGCTGTATTTTGCCTGATGAAATATAAGTCCAATAGTACAATACGAGCTGAAACTAAAACGTTTTATTGTTTTTTCATCATTGAATCTTTTTTTTGTTTTCTATAGGTTTTTGTTGATGATCATCTACTCTGTTTCACACCAAGTGTTATTTCGAGTAATAATTTAATAGTAGACCTTCCTACAAACGACAATCAGGAGCTCTAGAACAGGCGATTGAATGTTCAGACTTCAGACAGAATTCTTGTTCTCATTCATAATAGTCATCCATAGCAGCAACTTCGTCAGAGTATTTTTCTAGGTTCACTTGGATTCCTGCCGAAATATCGCTCTCATTATTATTTTCATTTCATACACTATTCACGCACTCTGAAAACAGTCTGATAAAAGTTTTGATTTTCGGTATGTTTGACTCAATTGAAAAGTTTTCTCTCGTATACACATACACGGGTTATGAAATAATTCATTCTGGAAGGAGTTCATAATAGTTGTCAACCATTAGTAAATGAACATACACCTTTTCGCCTGTAATAATACCCAGGAGTTGTTATCCTAATGAACGAGTTTTACTTTTTCACCCACCGACAAACGCTTTGAGTTTTGCTCAAATTGCTCTCCAAGTGCTGTTTTTTCATTAAAAACTCCTTTTCCTCAAGAAGAACCTCAACGACTCGACAATTAATGCATAAACTGAATGGAAGTGGACAGTGCTTGATGAAAATCCGTATCAAACAAATAATATACAGTTGCTTATAAGATTTTGACATATAAGTGTTTACTAAACCGCCATACGTGTTTCGCTATACAATTGCTTCCTCAAGCAGGAACTTTGAACTAATTCTAACACTGTCACATTTAGAATTTATACAACATTATATACGACGCTCAATAAGAATAATAGTCCGATACTTCATTAATAAGATTAATGATCCGACATCTCATCCTTATTAGCATAATTTTCTGGAAGGAACATATTCAACAGGGACGAATTATTCAACTCCGTCTGACCATTCAGAAGATACTGTGAACGTTCACACTTATTGATTTTCATACTCTTTCCCTTGGAAATTAAGGATTTCAAATTCATCATGTCCCTCTGTAATGAGGTGAGATGCATGAATAGAATTTGTTTTACCATTCAAGAAATTCTTTCTGTGTTCTTTTACGCGTGTATCAAATGTTCTTTCCGTTTGACCGACCTAAAACATTGGACATGAACCACAGAATAATCTATGAACTCCTGATCTATCAGACTCTGAACTTTTTGTATCTTTATTGTTTTTGATATAAGAGCTTAAATTATCCTTTATTTTATATGCAATCTTCAAACGACGAGGAATCGATCCCCGGTCTTTCGTTTGATAGGCGAATGTGCTAACCGTTACACTACCGAGAAGACACATCAGAGAACTTATCCAGTTCTCTATTCGTTCCTGTGAAACATGGTAAAATGACGTCCACGTACCTATACGCTGGTCAGTATCGTGTATTGATATAAATAAAAAATAAAAATAGTTTTATTTCGCCTTTTCTGGTTACATAACTAGCTAACTTATAAACTAACAATGATTGTATGTATACAAAGCACACATATACAAATATATTACATATCACAAATATCTCACAAACAAAACTCCGTTCCAGAAGGAAACAAAGCAGTGGAGTGGATATCTGGAGCGGGAAGTATTCCACTATGATCTGGCGAAGGCACACCTCCGCCAAATCACAGCCTCCATCCCTGTGCTATCAGAGATAGACTGAACGACTTCAGAGCGCACCGCTGATGTTATGTTTGCTCTAAATTGTTAGCGTCTAAGCCTCAAATACTGAAAGGTTCAATTATGCCTCCCACCCTAACGTTAATGCATGTGTGTCGAAGAATTTGAGTTAGACATTTCAGATGAACTAGAGTAGTTGTCGTTCCGTAATTTATTCTTGTAGTTTTCAAGGAAAAACGTGAAAAAACCGCCCTAAAATAATTCATTCCCAAAACTGGTTAGAAATTCTGTTGGATTCAGATAAGCTTTCACTGAATCTCAGAATTCCTTATGGAAACTCATTCTCTTGTTGAAGTTCTGGCGAACTGATATTTATTAGCGTTTTTTACGAACGATAAGCGCTTGAAATTGGCTGATGTTACTCCATCTGTGGACATCTCCTTAATCAGGTCGTCCAGAGCCCTACTAACTTCATCCAAATTGATCAAGTTTTCCAGTTGATTAAACTTATCAGTAATTTTGGTTACACGGCAACTTTTTGTCGGTTCATTCTGGCTCTGATATAGGTAGGTATAGGTACGTGGACGACATTTTAGCATGTTTCGCAGGAACGAATAGACAACTGGATAAGTTCTTCGATTTCATCGATTCTATACCCTTCCATCAAATTCACCATGGAGATGAAAGAAAATAATGCAATCAATTTTCTAAATTTGACTATAACAAAAATCAAGGATAAACATAATTTTTCAATTTTTAGAAACTCTCCACATACAGATATTGTTATTCACAATTCATCCACTCATCATCACCAACATAAAGCAGCATTTAACAGTATGATTCACAGACTGGTGAAAGTTTAAGAATTAAGGATTGACATAATTTTTCAATTGTCAAAAAACCTCAGTTATAATACCTTATTTTCAAGGGGAGAGTTTGAAACTCAATCTCTTGAAGAGTTTGGAATTCAATAGGTGTAAACATTCACAGTATCTTATGAATGATCAGACGTTGTTGAAAAATAAGCCTCTGATGAATATGTTCCATCCAGAAAATGATGCCGATAAGGATGAGATGTCAGACCATTAATCTTATTAATGAGGTATCGTACTATTATTCCCATTGATCATCGGATATAATGTTGTACAAATTCTAAATGTAACAGTGTTGAAATCAGTTCAAAGTTCCTGCTTGAAACACGTGTCGCGGTTTAGTGAACCCTAATATATGAAAAATCTTTCAGGCAACTATAAATCATTTATTCAATTGATGCGTACCTAAATCATCATAAGCCTGATGATTATAGGTATGCAAACGTTGAAGGATCATTGTTTTTATGTTGTCGGCAACGAGGTTCCTTTGAGATTGTGAGATTGTATCATACGACAATCTTGATACTTCAACAGCAAATTTATGCCGTAAATTATTATATTCTTTACTGTGATGAACTCATGAGAGATTCCATTTGTGTTACCTTCTAATTAGAGAAAATGGATTTATAGTCGAGAGAAATGATTTCTCATGAATATCGAGTTATAGAAGAGGCTAACATTCGGCCACTCTCATTCATGGATATCGAATCAGCCTGAGGGCATCAGAGAGGTTGCTGATTTTATGTTGTTGCAATTGCAATTATGTAATTTATTCATTCAAATTGTGAAAGGCATTTGCATTTTAGGTAATGGAGAATGATATTTAAAAATATCATTTGATGGTTTTATCAGTTGATGAAAAAAGTACTACCAAAAACATAACATTCAGATTATACGAGAAAAAACTAAAGGAAGGGGTGTGTGAAAATTAAATTCCTGTCTGAAATGTACATAATTTTCTCTTGGGACATTATTAAAAATCATATATGTCATTTCTGTAACTTCAAACTTTTGAAATAACGTATTGTATGTGTTCATAGACAGTTGTTTTCTGGATCTTTATATAATTCTTTTGATTGTATATACTTTATGAGTCTGAAATGTTCAGGAGTTCACCATCAGTGAAACACTCTGTAGTGAAGTCGTCACTGATTTGCGGGCATTATCATTGATAACTCTTTTATCTATCATCTAATGTTGTGTGTGTTCAAATGGCTTTGGTACTACCAATTTGCCAGCCTATTGTAATGATTATAATAATTATGATAATAATTATGTATTGATCCATTTAGATATCCCAGAAAATGCATAGGAGATGTCGTGTAGTACAGAACATACATGGAACTTGATGATAATATAAATCCAGGTTGAAATTTCCAAAACTCAAACTTTTCGAAATATTTTTGATGATCACAATTTCTGAAGTACTTATATACAAACTCTATTTGAATATAAGTAGTACTAAAACTTGTTAGTATTTTTTTAAAGTTTTTTTTCTGTATTTTTGTCTTTTATTTTTTCCTATTTTCACATCGATTACAATTCAATAAAAAAAAAGCGAGTAATCTGTTAGCTATTTTCAGTGTTAGTATAAATACGGATCTATAATTCTATATTACTTTTATTTGGATATTCAAAAATATTTGCAGAAATATTCGTGCTCGTTCTATCTGCTGATAAATCTTTCAGTCTCATTGGCTATATTAGTGTTTCACATTTCAATTTTTCATGTAGATTCAAATTATGGGATAGGGGATAAACAAATTTGTAAAATTCTGCTAGGTTATATATAGTCTTCCGTTTGTTTGAACGTCAACTGTCTTTTGTTGATTCCATACAATTCTATTGATTTCCACTTGATATTTATATATTTGAAAATATAAAGGTATTTTGAATATGGCGGCATCGAAAGGTGACATGTCGTTAATACAGAATCATTAACATATAAAAGATGCCAGAAAGTGCCCCTGAGTTGGTTGAGTTGTATCAAGTGCGGTGTATAATTATACACGGGGTGTCTCAACCAACATTTAATCAAAACATGTTGGAGGACGAAGCTGAATTTTTTGACAACTCTAGCGTAGTCGAGTGTACTGAGAATGTGTAAACTATGTGCCCCGATGGGGTTTGCATAAGCCACTTCAGGAGCGGGCAAGAAAGTAGTTTCGGCTCGGTAGGGTAGAGGTTAGAATATCCGCTTTTCAAGCAGAAGACCGGGGTTCGAATCCCCGCCAGGCCACCGTGCTGGATAATCGCACGTTGAAATGTAAGGCCTCGTTAATCCATTGCTCGCACAAGTTTCGACTTCTAAGGGTTGACGTTTGTCAGCTGGTTAACGGAACAATCACTTCTGGGGAAATTCCGAAAACCGATAGAACAACCCAAATGAGAATGAATATGAAAGATGTACTTTTCTATTGCATCGATCTTTCAAAACTTTGCGGAAGAAATCATTACTTTTCGAGTCGACAGCTGCTCCCCAGTTTTTCAATGATCATTGTGATCGATTCATTTCACCACAAGAAGCTCTGCATGAAATAATCCGAAGGTATGATAAGATCAATGGTTGATGAAAGCTGATATCAGTGAATCTTTTTTATTGTAGTGTAGTGAAAATATTCCATTCAGTTTTATTTTCGTAATACAAGCATAGCTTGCGTACAAATGAAAAACAATGCTGAAATACAGAATTAGATTCCATTTGCCATTACTGACAACTGCCTATCATTATGTAGATTGATAGATTTCAACTCAGCTCGGAATGAATAGGACCCTTTCCGCAACCACGAATCCAACCGTGACGAGTAAATTTGTGGCTGGTAGAAACGGCAAGATGAGGAGGAGACCCAGGATGATTGTTGCGTGCTTCTAATTCAGAGAAAGATATGATGTATATGATATATATTCATGAAAAAATTCTTATTTGATTTTCAGATCTGCAAATATTAATTGAAGTGAGAGTTATAGGAAGCAATAATAACTATTTCAATGTGGCCACGGAGAAAAAAGCCATTTTCACTTCTTCCCCTGATGATTTTATTCTATGGATTCTGATGAAGAGCATTGAAAAATATCGTACTCATTGATTATTCTATAGATAAAATTGGTATACTTTGATGCACTGAGTTTTATAGTATGTGTATGATAATGTCCGTATAGGATGAAACTGCAGAAACGTTCGTTACAAATATAAGAGGTATAAAACATTGAAAGTTTCATTTCTCAATTTTCATGATAATCTCCTACCACATAGTACTTCCATCAAGTTATTCACTGCATGTTGTGATTCTGAATTCTAGTAATGGGAACATTAAGGAGCTAATAAGATTTCAATAGACAAAAGAGTTTTTGGAATGGAAAATTTTCAACGTGATCAAAAATCACCTGATTTCGTTATGTTCACTAGACGCTTTATAAAACCTCCACATGTGTTTTTCACTATACAATACTATGCAATATAATTTGGTGAAACTTCCCATCATGTTCATCTGATACTGCACCAATATTTTCGAGGAAGAAATCTAAGACAGAGTTTAAAAAATGAATTTCAAGGGACATATTTCATAACCTAAAAATGATAATTGCTTCTAAAATCAGAATAATGTTCTAATCATTTAATTTCATTCTGCTCTACAGTTGAAAAAATAATTATTTATTTATATAATTAATAACTTACTAAAATATCCGGTATGAAGCGAAGAGTATAAACAATCCAACTTTTTAACGTATTGCACGCTACGAAGTCATAGCTACCACTGCTGGGACGCAAGCATTGGTGTTAAAACACGTCAGGTGATATATTTCTCTCTCTTTCTATTGATACAAACCGTTTCTGTGGATGTAAATATCACCTGAATTGAATAAAACATCGTTAAAGCAAAATCGAAGGACAAAAAGTACATAATATTGAGATATTAAAAAAATCATTTAAATAAGTATTTATGTGATAGCAAAAAATGGAAAAAAAATTTGAAATTATGATGTCTACCTCCTCCTATTCATCGTATTTTCATCTGTGGAAGAAATTTGTTGCAGACCAGTAAATAATCGAGAGCATTTTCGATTGTTGTTAATCGATTTCCAAAGGCTTCTCAACTCGTTCAGATATGTACAGCTTATCCAATCCATCACAAAAACTCAGCTACTTTTCCAGTTGTACACTGGTAGCCAGATCATGACGGAAGAAAAAACACATACTAGAAAATGAATTTTAACGCTGTGAACACATATAATAGGTGTTTTTATCTTATAATACTTCTCATTGGATAAGCTGCACATTGTAAGCTATTTTCTACAATATTTAACTTTCATCTCCATATTTTTCCATAAAATCGAAATTTGATCATGATGGGTATTTAAGTTTATACTTTTTATAAACAGGAAAATGCTTGTTGAATCACAAACACATTTGTTGCTTGTGTTTTTTCAGATGAATCTTTTATTTTTACTGTCATCATAAAATCGCAATAGTAGAACATCAGAATAAAATAAGGTATTGAAGATTCGAAGATTGGGATGACTTGAATAACGATTTCCTCTCGGTCCTAGTATTTATAACCATATATTAAACTTTGGAGATGTTCATGAAAATCTGCGTCATTCGCAATTTTTCATAAATATTCCTGTGAGAGTGCTGAGACGTTTACTCTTAGCTGCGGCGTGAAAGCTGATGCAATATCGCAAGTGCAAATGATGTCCGCGGCTTTGAAGGTGTTCATTCGCAGAAGGGTCGTTGAAAATTTCAACAAGTTCATCCGCAAAGTAGTCTACTCTTCTTCGATTTTCATTTAAGATATCTACATTAAATTTTTATGATTTGATAGGAAATCATTATTGAAAAATTTCTAATTTCACTTTCTCAATGTATATAATACAAAGTCGCTCATGAAAGTTTTTTTCAGAATTGATATTGATCGAACCTACTGGTTTTCTTCAGGTTATATGCACCTCATTGAATTTTCCGATTCGATACTTGCATTTTGATATTTTGCTATGATGACTATTACATGAGGTAAATAAGTAAAAATATCTCCAGGTTGACATGTTATTTATTTATTGACGGGTAACCCCAGTTGATATACAAGATTGTACAAGTTTCCTAGGTTAGCACATGTGTACTTAAATTAAAAACAAAACCTTGAAGTACTTATTGGACTCGAATACAAATATTGTGCTTAACTTCTGTTATATGCAAAAATGTAAATGTTAGTTCAAGACATTCGCCCTTAATTTCTCCCTGAAACTTACTTCTGACAAATGAAAATAATCCAAAGCGATTACATTCCCGTTTGAAATAATACGACACAAAGGAGAATGCTTGCCATAATTGCATCTATGGAATTCAATTTCGAATAATTGCTTGTTACGAGTATGTCTGGGAGGAACATGAAGATTTATTTGCGAAAGAATTTGTGAACAAATTATTTTTGAATTTAGTATTTCATGGAGGAAAATTATATCAGCTTGTACTCTACGAGTACTTAGCATTTGAAGATCGGCTTGAGTGCGAATTTCAATTTGAGAATGCATATTTAGTGGCATATTCAGTTTGAATGAGATATATCTTAAAAATTTATTTTGAACTCTCTCTATAATATGACTATGAACTTCGTATGTTGGTGACCAAACAATAATAAATGATTTTGATAGAACTTTCATTTGTGAAAAATCAGTAAACTCTTTGAATCATAAATACGGCAAATCACTACGTTACAGAATCGGGGTTGGCAACAATGATCGAAGATTTCTAAGTAACGAACTTTTTGGTTGAACTGCTCAGGACATAGTTTGAACAGATTGTCACTGAATGCAGAGAATTTCAGTATCAAGCGATGGGTTGGTACTCAAACAAGATTCTCGAACTTTTTAAATTTGTATGCATGTGAAATATTTTGATTTGACGGTAGATGGAAATCAAATTAACTTGGATTCTATCAGAACGATAAACATTCCTGGAGCTCAGATATCAGCGGGAGGCCAAAACTAGCAAGAACCTAATTAAACGAATCATCTTTTCTAATTAGAGCGAAAGCTTACGGCGGATGGTCGAACCAGCGAAAACCCTTAAAATAAAAACCAAATTTTGGAATAGAATGAAATGATTGATTCTGAATGGAGTCGAAAGAATGGGAAAATACCGAAACTGACGAGAACCCAACCGGATAATCGAAGTTTGCTTGAATGTGGATGACAATGTTCCTTGTTGAGGGTTATTGATGATCAAAGGTGAAATATTTTCCAACGAACTCCCAATTGATGTTTCAAATTTGAAAATCTGGTTGTGTTCTAGTTAGCTCGACATTTTGCGTTATCCAAGCTCGAACTTATCCTCAAAGTTAATATTCATAAAGTCTGGCGAATAATTGGTCAGAACTGAATTCCTATTCTTCGAGGGCCCCGTATATATATATATATATATATATATATATATATATATATATATATATATATATATATATATATATATATATATATATATATATATATATATATATATATGATATATATATATACATATATATATATATATATATATATATATATATATATATATATATGATATATATACATATATATATATATATATATATATATATATATATATATATATATATATATATATATATATATATAAAATATTTTTCAACACGAGGTAAATCAAAAAACTCGTTGAAGAAGGTGTTTTTTGGTTTTTTGGTAACGGTAGTGAACTAGACTAATGAAATAGCCGGAATATTTTTGATTTGTTTGAAAACATTCATTTTCCAACTACATAATCTAGGGCTGTGATCACACCCAAAATTCTACAGCTAAGGTCACCAATTTCACTAGTTTCATTCAAGAAAGTCACATTCCAAATCAAAAGAAACAAATCTTCAATATTCCAAAGTTCTATTTAATACAAAAATTTATTTCAGAAAGGAGAGATTCATAAAATCTCACTCAATGCGGAAAATATGCAAATCAAAACCTAATTTCCTATTGAATACATGTGTTCAGTGAGGCAGAGGTTGAAATTAAATTTATAACACAGAAAAACTATGCTGAAATAACTCAATCAACGAGAATCAAAACAAATTCGAAGAGCAGCCTACCAAATACAATATTTGTATAGAATGAAATGAAATGATGAAATGAAATGGATATCAAAGAGATCATAGGGAATACCATCATCGCTGAAAATGAATTAATTGATATGCACCAAAACGGAATACTTTCCTATAGTAAAACTTCATTTATCTACACCCGTACTCTAATAATACACTTATATGCCCACATCCTGTTTTATAATGAAATCCATTACGATACAGATTTTTCATTACGATACAGATTTTCAACCAATAGAAACCCATTATTTTTCAATCAAACATGATGTGCATGCTCTGGATTCGACGTTTGTCAAGTCAAAATCGGTGTAGGCATTGAATTTTTGAAGAATATAGTCAAACTTCGATAATCATAACAAAACATCTGATACCAGAACATGAAGTTAAAAAATGTAAGTCTCGCAGATATAAAAAGGTGCCATCGAGTGCCTAACAAAAACATCGATGTCAACAATCCCAGGCCAGCAGCTGTTTTGGTGCGTATGAAAAATTCCGTTCGAGATAATGGCTTCGTTCAGCGGTGCACAACCGTTGAGAATAATCACTAAACGTGTTGAGCCGCTGCTCAACGGTTTCGAGTGATCAATGGTGCAGCGGTCCGTTCAGCCAAACAAGTTGGCACATCACTCAACGGTTGAGCACCGCTGAACGAAGCCAATGTCATGAAAAATAAAAAGTATTTGAAGTCATCAGGAATATATGTGCAGGAAGATCTCACAAAAACTAGGCTTTTCCTTCTGAAAAGTGCCATTGACAAATTTTCTAAATCCAACGTGTGGTGTCGTTATGGAAACATTTTTGTGAAACACAATAACTGTGTGCATAAAATAATTGATGAAAAATCGCTCAATGGAGTATGCTGAATCACTTATCTTGTTTAATGACTTTGCATCTGCCCTTCAAGGGACTTATATACCGTGTTTCACATTCACATTTTTTTTATTATGTACTAGATTACCGTTTCATTTCGTATTGATAATTAACGAAAAATTATTAAACTATATACATTTAATCATTTGTTCATGTACGATGATTTCATTTCGGTTCTTGGGTTGATATTATTTTTCTCATTTTCTACTATGTTTTGGAACACAGTTTCCTCACATTGTAATACTCGGATTCATAATGGTATTTGCTTTGTAATATTTGAATGCTTATTAGAGTCCAATCTTTTATTCTTTTTTTTTATACGAGCTTTTCATGTATGTCATACTTTTATAATATTTTGACTTGAGTGTCTGGGTTTTTTTTTCGAAATTTGTTGCCTTCAATGCTCTCCTCAGCATATTTTTCATAACCAAGTGTCAGCGAACTTGAGGAGTCATAGACATAAATACTACTTTTTTTTTCCCCATAATGATGTTTTTTTTTTCTCGATACGTTTTACAGATTAATTCCGACAGAAGCTATCCACTCTCCATTCTTCCCTCTAGGAGCTATCATTCATTAGTACCTCCAATTTCCACTTTTTTGTTCTGTTTCTCTTTATTCCTTCACTCTTTCCTCTCCTATATGTTTCTAAATGTCTCTCATATGAATGTTAGATCTCTCATCCCACATTTTCTCGATTTCCAAAACCAGATTGCTGATGCAGACTACGATATTGTAGGGGTTACAGAAACTTGGCTCAACGGTGGAATCTCTAGCAACATGATAGCCTTAAATGGATACACGTTTGTTCGTCAGGACAGACCTACCCGAGGCGGTGGCGTGGGTATATATGTAAAAAATAATATAAAATTTGAAATACTATTCTCTGAATGCAGTGATATCATGGAATACATATGGATTAAAGTTTCTCTTGGTAAATACCTAATCGCAATAGGGAATGTTTACAGACAACCCAGTGGCAACAATGTTAAATTCTTGGATAATTTTGAAAATATTCTCGAAAATATTTTTTCGAATTTCGACCATATTATTTGTGTAGGTGACTTCAACATCAACATGTTAGACGTAGACACCAATACCACCATACGTTTCAATGATATTTTAGACATGTTTGGCTGCAAACAATTGATAAAAGAACCAACACGGGGTTTCTCTTTACTGGACTTGTTCATAACTAATTTTGATATTGAGCACTGTGAGGAAACGGTCGGGAGTGACATGATATCTGATCATTCAACGATCAACTGCAAAATCAACCTCGAATCCACTACTTCCCAGTCAAATAAAACTCTAACATATAGATCTCTTTGTGGCATTGTGCACGAACATTTTCAAAACGACCTTCAGTCACAGCCATGGAATCTCATCTATGAGACAGACAATATTGACGAAAAAATTTCTCTTTTGAATTACTATATACATAGTGTTCTAGACAAACATGCTCCTATGAGGTTAGTGTCACAAAAACAAACCACTTACTCGCCATGGATAACAGATAACATCAAAATTATGCAGAAGTATAGAAATAAAGCATTGAAAAAATTCAGAAGAACTCAGTTACCTAAAGACTGGTCATATTACAAGCAATTAAGAAACTTTACCACCAATGCCATCAAATCCGAAAAAAAAGCATATTTGAACTTTAAATTACAAAACTGTAGCTCGAGAGACAAATGGTTAGAACTAAAAAAACTTAACATATCTAAAAAAAAACGTGCTGAAATTCCTTCACATTTGAACTCGGTCGAAGATATAAATAACTTTTTCCTAAACGCTACAAGGGACATTCCGATGGACAATAACTTACTTGATTATTATAAAAACAATAAAAAAAAGGATATCAGGAACGAATTCATTTTTCAATTAGTAAACGAAGAAACTGTAACTGATATAATAAATAAAATTGGTAGTAAAGCCTCTGGAAATGATGATCTCAATATTACTATTATCCGGTTATGCTGTCCCCTAATAGTTCCCATCATTGTCCACATTATCAATGTGTGTTTATTGGTCGGATATTTTCCTTCAGATTGAAAATTTGCTAAAGTGATTCCACTCCCAAAAGTAAGTTCACCTAAAGAATATAGTGATCTGAGGCAAATAAGTATTTTACCAGTTCTTTCAAAAGTCTTTGAAAGGGCAATTGAATTTCAAGTTAGAGACTTTGTTATTGAAAACAACATTTTACCTATGAAGCAATCCGGGTTCAGAAAGGGATATAGCTGCGCCACGGCACTTGCAGATGTTGTTGATGACTTATTGAGAACCATTGATGGTGGAAAAATATCTGTATTGATATTGTTAGATTTTTCGAAAGCCTTTGATATGTTGAATCATGATATTCTAGCAGCTATGTTTAAATACTATAATTTCAGTGAAACAGCTTGTTCCCTTCTCTCATCGTATCTGAACGACCGAAAACAAGTAGTACAAATCGGTAGTCAGATATCTACATCCCAGAGTATCACATGTGGAGTGCCTCAGGGTAGTATTCTTGGACCATTATTCTTCACTTTGTATACATCACTCTTTCCAGATTCGCTCAAGTTTTGTGACTACCACCTTTATGCAGATGACACGCAGCTATATTTCTCATTTCAATATACTGATGTATCCGATGCAATTCAGCGCATCAACAGAGATCTCGAGAAATTAGCCAACACCTCCCGACAGCACTGTCTCAAAATAAACCCTAAAAAATCGAAAGCTCTTATTTTTTGTAATGATAGTACTTTGGCACTAGTCAAGGATAGAGTGTTACTTGAAATTGTAGGTACCTCAATACCAATCGTAACACAGTGCAAAAATTTAGGTCTAGTCCTCGACACCAAATTGAGATTTAAAGAACATATATCCTCTAAACTGAAAACTGCATATGCCTCACTCAAAATGATTTATTCCCAACGGCAATTTCTCTCGTGTGATATGAAAAAAATGTTATGTGATTCGCTAGTATTATCACATTTCAATCACTGCGATGAAGTGTACGGTCCTTGCTTAGACAGTAATGACTCGAGACGAATTCAAAGGCTTCAAAATTCTTGCGTTCGATTGATTTATGGAATAAGAAAATATCACCACATCTCAGAGAAGTTTAGGAAAATGAAATGGTTGCATATGTACAACCGACGAACTTTACATTTTGCATGTTTGGCCCATAAAATCTACTTAACGAAAACACCCCCCTATTTACATAACAAATTAACTTACAGAACAGATATTCATAATTTGAATATCCGACAAAAAACCCTTCTTCGTGTGCCGGGACATAGGAGAATGATTTTCGAACGGTCATTCTCCTATGGCCTGGCAGTCTGTATCAACAAACTGCAAAAATTAGATCCTGCAATGCTAACTTTATCTTCCAAATCTTTCAAATTAAAATACGGAAAATATCTTTTGTCCACGCAAAAATAAACTTTTTTAGGAATTCATATCTCCTCTCTCACCCTTCTCTACCTTTTTCTATCTCACTCGCCTCTTTTTCTTTCCTCCCTCCTTGTTCTCTTTTTCTTTTTCTTCTCGCACTCACCCTATTATTTGCTTCTCAAATCTATTTTCTCAATCTCGCTGGCACTGGTGGAAGAACAGGGGTGGATTCGTCCACAACTGAACCAGTTGTAGCCTTTTATCCACATTACTGTTAAAACTATGCTGTTATAAAACTATGATGTTGTAAAACTTCAAATTATGTGGATAATAAATGTTTAATTATTATTATATATGGGAGACTCACATTCGACACCTTCATCGGCAGAAATACAGTTAGCATGATTACATTTTTCATTTGACAAATGCATGATTTATTTCTTTATTTTTTGTCCAAGTTGAAATAATTGGAAGAGGCATCAGTTCGATTCCTGCCTCGAATATTCTTTTTTTTTTAATTTTTGATATTCTCTTCATTTCTCATAGTTTCATTTCTCGATATGATACCATTAATTACAATTTTGTAGAATTTTTCGTTTGATAAGTACTATTGTGTGCAATACAAATATAAATATAATATTTGTAGTTTTTCACTATTTATCGGGTGTAGATGAAATATCGTATGCAACTCTCATGTAATGGTTATTAAATTAATACCCCCGCATCAACCATACGAAACTCACCTTCGGCTCGTTTCGTATCCCGGTTGATTATCGTGTATTAATAACCACCATTACATGATCGTTGCATAATATACCATTATAAACTGTAATCCATGGAATGATGACTCCATTACATAATCACTACGTTCACCAAATATCATGAGTGGGCTAAATATTATACCAGAGCAGCCAAAAGACAATTGAAAGTGAGAATGTGGGAACGCAAGTAGAACACGAAATGAAGAGAAATCATGAGATCAGGAATGGTGGCCACGTTTGGAAAGCCAACACAGTAATGAAGGGTCTAAAAACGACGTTATACTAAGGAAGAAACACCGATCAAAGACATTTTAAGCAGACTACACTGCCAACAAGGATTCATACAGTAAAAATTCCGATGATGAGGAAGAGAATACGGGATTATCAGCACTCGGAGTAATATCGCTAGATTATTCGAAAAAACCAATGACAATAAGAACTGTTAGCAAAAAGGATCCTGATAGTTTATATTTGAGTAGGGGGGAACAGGAGAGCCTAACGTTCAACCGCCTCCAAACAAACCTAATGTAAATGTAGCAAGGAATATAGTCATACTCACTGTCACACCAAGTATAAAATACTCAAGTAGGAGCGTTTCGCATCCTCTTTTGAAACAAAGTTCTCATCGAGACATGATGGAAGAAACTATCACTGCCAAACATTAGCTATTCCATTTATATGTCAGATATCTTATGTATCTCTACATAGACAAACGAACTCAGAGTGAGCCTAATGCTTCTGATTACACTGATTATTTTCATTTCCAGACGGGGATTTCTCAACACATTGAATCACAATGCCTCGCAGATCTTCTCAATCCATTTCAAACCTCGGAGCGATGGCCGAAAATATAATTAGTTTGAACAATTGACTCTTTTCGGTATGGATTGTTGGAACTCTTTGGGAAAACCGCCTATTCATATAATTAAAAAGATTGTACTCACCGATGTGAAAGTCTTTGATGTCCTGTTAGCGAATTGAAGGGACTCCCGATTCCACTTCAATTGAGTTAGTGCGCCGCGAATCAATGAGAGCATTAACCATTTAATTCATTGGCCCATTCTATTGGAAGAACAGATTGGGCTCTCTTGATGATCGAATCATTATTTTGAGACTGAAGTATTTCCGCACCAATGAATAGAATTTATAATTTCTTCTTTGATATTTCCGAATGAACTCACAGTTGAAAATGATAATGATCCACAAGTCATTATATTCTCAGAAATAAAAAATTCCGATCCATATAGAGTTCAATCAGAACTAGCAATTGACACTTTTGACTGCCTGCACGGGCGGACGAACAGCATTCACCTCTCATCGAAATAACGTTCACAAATCGCCATACGTTTTTGATGAGTGAGACAAACTATCTTCAATTTTTTCCGAACGTCAACAATATAAAAGAACTGCGCTGCGCTTTTCTTATTTGTTCAGTTGATTACATTGGTCCTACAGACCAACACATCTCAACTAGAATTTATAGATATCTGAGATTGATTTCGAGTTTGAAGGAAATAATCTTCTCAAATTTTCACAAATAGTTTTTTTGCTAGTCATATAGTGAACCATAACTACCTTTTGGAACCTGATACTGATTTTATATATATATATATATATATATATATATATATATATATATATATATATATATATATATATATATATATATATATATATATATATATATATATACATATTATATATATATATATATTATAGGGAACGTTGTTGTCTGTTGGGTCTCTGAGAATGAAAGGAGAAATTTGATGGCGGCAGATGGATCTGTCAATTTGATGGTCTGTGAATCCATTTTGAAGAAGGGCTGATTTGAGTTGGGCTAGTTCCTGTTCCCCACAAAGCTTTCCTTCCCCACATTAAAGGTGTTACTGACAAAATCAGCCGAATTCTCAAAAAACAGGACATAAAAACGATATTTACAGCCAACAACAAAATCTCCACATTCCTCCGCTCCCCCAAGGACAAAATTGTCAACGAATCACAGGGTATATATGAAATACCATGTTCTGATTGCCATAGAACATATGTACGCCAGACCAACAGACAAGTAGAGTATGAGAACATCAACTTGCTGTCCGAAAATCAGACCCATCTTCAGCTCTGTCCAAACATCATTAAGAGACAGGACACAATATAGACTTCGAGAACACCTAGACTATCGCCACAGCAAAAACACTACAAGCTCGTATAATTCGTGAGGCCATCGAAATCGAGAAGCGACCTTCCTGCTTGAATAAACATGACGACGGTCAGAGACTTCCAACTGCATGGAAACCCCTAATTTCAAGATACTCAGTCCCCACCAAGATATCCGCCGGTGCTTTAGCAGCACCCGCTGCTATAAATACCACCCAACATCCCTCGATACCTCAGTTCGATCTAAGGAGTAGGCAGATTGAGACCTTAGAAAGAACTCGTGACGAGACCTGGGGAGTAGGCAGATTGAGGCCCCGACATCGAGTCACAAACCCTTGCCCCCTATGACAACACCTGAGGAGTAGGCAGATTGAGACCTCAGCGTGAAGTCAAATTTACTCTTGAAAATGGCTCCAAAATCGAAGCCGAAACGTCGAGAACAAAACTCCAGACGCGGTTCAACCCGAACTCAACAACAACATACAACTGACCGCGGAAACCTATCCGAACACACACACATTTCGAATTGAATGCAAATTCTGATAGACCAGAGAATTTGATAATCTATTTATCAGTTTCCTGATTCATCTTGCTTCATAGCAAATAACACTTTCTCTTTATATATATATATATATATATATATATATATATATATATATATAATAGAGAAAGATACTTCATCAGACAGAAATTCTTCATTTTTCTATGGAAAATACTTTACCGTTTCAAACTTGGCCAATGGAGGTAGGAGTCGTAAGCAGAATTGAGCAAAAATATCAAACAGACTGTTTATCTTATGTTCTCACAGAAAATTCGGAAACTCATTTCGTATTCTTGAGTGTTCTACAACTAAAACTTCTCGCCAATCACATAAAAAAATTTGAATCCTACTTTATAATACTGCAATGTCAATTTCATGTTGGACAGTATTGCCAGCTTGTGCGGGACAATAAAACTCAGTTCTATTGAGCTCGATTTACTGTACTGTAGAACTCAGAATATCGCAGTTACATCGCAGCGATGGAATTTGTCACACTCAAGTTACAAGGTTTTCGATATCGTTGCGATATGCATTCCTTGATGTGATATGATCTTTGTGTTATCGCAGTGGAATGAAATATGCGAAAAACTGTCCATTGCCGTTAATGAATGAAAATTCAAACTGAAAATATATTCGACAAATAAGAGGTCCATTAATAGATGATATGAAAGAAAAAAAATCGCTTCGTCAGAAAGTTTCACCTGAACAAAAAATATGCCATACAACAATATACATTTTTGCATAATAACATTTCGTTGTTCCGAAAAGGACTTGCCAAAAATTAACATAGGCCATTTCAAAACTAAAGTCTTCAGCCAGATTGTTTCTCTAGGTTCTTTTCCTTAGTGGGTACACTGTCTCTGGAACAACTTAGTGTTAATCAGATTTCATGCTGTGGTTTTCATGAATAACGCCTGTAAATGAGTTCAACGATAGTAGAAGAATGATCAATTATTATAATAGGTATTGTCATAATCAGTACTACATGATAACGTTCAGTTGAATACACTACTTTGGAAAACAGATGACCAGTACAAAATACAATTCCTTGCTCTTCCCTACTGTTCAGAACATAAAAATTCATTTTCACTTCATTAACTTGACATCGCGTTGTCCACATCTGGATTAGGAAGAAAATTAAACCTTTCTGCAAAATCACGACATAAAATTCCTAGAAAGATAGTGTTAGGTTGAGATTCGTCGACTTCAAGATGCATATTTTCCTGGTGATATGACTTCTATATCAGTACAATGCTAATGTTTTCATCGAAAACGCTAGACCTACAGCTCACTTGATATTGACATCCAGGGAAATTCACATTTTTGGAATTTCTTTACAGATGGCGTCAAGCGGAAACTCTAGACACATGACATTATGTAGTCTAACGAAATTTCTATTAGCGATTTTTTTTTAAGAACTCGTGCACGGTCAATGTATTACTTTTTTTTTTCAACACTCTATATTATATAATAAAGGATGAAGATACACGAGTTCTGTCGATAATTGCAAGAGTTCTTACCTAAGAATTCGCTATATTTTTTATGTTTGTCTGTTTCTGTTTAGACGTAAATACAGATATGCATCTTGCCACATATATTACAGATAAATGTAATTGCTTTATATTCTCAATATGTGCTATGAGAAATTAATATCAAAATTCGTAGAAATGAGTAAATTGTGCAGATGTTTCTCGAATATCTTTCCTAAGACTTAAACGTCATTCAGGTATACGAGGCAAGTCTCCAAGTGAGCCCAGCAGGATCAAACCCGTAGGACTCTCAAATGTTCCTGGAGCATTGCATAATCCAAAAGGCATAACAGTTAACTGGTAGAGTCCGCTTTCAGTTATGTATGCTCACTTGCCCGCTCTTCAGATCTAGTGTTGAGAACCAACGTGGACCTGTCAAAGTTGTGAGTGAGTTGTCAATTCTTGGCGAATGGTAAATATCCCTCTTGGTGATATCATTCAATTTCCTGTGATCGATACAGAATATCCATCTTTCTCCGAAGTTCAGACAACAGATTTAGACTGATGTTTCTTCAATCATGAAATACTTGGCGGCTCTCAATTCATTTGCTGCTGAAGCGTTCAAATGACGTAACACTCTAGAGGCTTCCTTCTGTTTTTGGTGGGATCGTAGATCTCTGCCAATGTAACTAGCTCACATGCTTTTGTCTTCTACTTGGGCTTGTGTGAAAACCAAGTTGCTGGGGAAATCACCTCATGGCTGTGTAACGCACACGGACGTTTCAGAGCTAGGTGTCACTTTGACAACCTGAGCGATCGGCTCCGGCTAAAATCGAGCGGAGGTGGGAGCGGGTCGTAATAGATGTTTTGACTTGGGCGCCAGGTGACTCTACCCTTGCGACACTCAGTTAATAGGCCTACCTACTAATCACCGAATATGACAGGCCGGCAGTTGTCAAACTATAATACTTCGCTCTTTGAACCAACTGAATGAAAAAAAAAAATGACCAGATTCCACAGATATATTGTTCAACTTCAATAACAACTTGCAAAAGTACCCCGGAATAAGTATAACCTACTATTACCCTAAGTTGAATCGTGCCAAAAAAAAACTATCATCAATCAATCATTGACTCTATGAACATGACAAAAAAAAACCATATGATGGTAGTAGAAATATCAGTCTATCATAGGTTGACCTTCAATCTATAGCATAAGTATCCCGGAATAAGTATAACTTACGATTACCCTAATCGATTACGATTTGAATCTTAAATAAAAAATTATCAATCAATAATTGACCATGTGAACGTGAAAAAAAATTATATGATAGTAGTAGCAATATCAGTACATTATAAGTTGACCTTTAATCTATAGATCTGATAAAAAAAATTATATAATCGTCACGGAGGATCAAGAATAACAAAATGATATTACGAGTTACTCATAATTTCGAAACATTACCTGATAACAACAATAATTACAAAAGGTTAACCAAGAATACCAATCCTACAAAATATTGCTAGATAACACTACAATGTACCCACAAGTTTTCCTTAATTACACAGCGTACACTTCGTGGGGACAAGTTGCGCCACAACAGTAAAAAAATGAGAACAAAACTTTTAATTAAAGTCCGCTTACTTTAGTTTCTTTCTTTTTTTTTCCAATTATAACTATTGTCAGGTAAAAGTGGTGAAACAGACACCCAACGATAACCGAAATATTTATTCGCCGCTAGCTTCGGGCCCCAAGCGATCGCGCGCGAAATTGTTTTTATGTACAGGTATGAATATAGTAAAATATTTCAATTTCAAAGTAGATTAAAAAAAAATGATAGCGGATCAAAGCAGGATTATAAATAAGTCAGATTGCTCCCAAAAGTCTACTTGCGCGTCAGCTCTCCAAGTCGATTTCCGGTTCCGTGTGAAGGGGATATGGTCTGGGTAGTAGTGGTTGTCAGCCCACGTACTCTCTGGTAGATCACTGACAGGCCCTCAATGGGTCTCAAAAATCCACAAAAAAAAACCCTAGGAAAATAAATTCCAGTCACAAATAGGAATCTCTTGTTTTAAATTTGAGGGCGAAGTGAAATACTCGTAATTTATTCGCCCCAAAAAAAAAGGTTTTACTTCCACAGAGATGAAATATCAGTAATCCGCGCAAAACTTAACTACAGCTTAAAAAAATTCAATTGGTTCGATGACAGGACTAAGAAAAACTTGAAAAATCTCAGTATGACTCTGAGGTTGAAATTAACTGAATTCGATGACTCATAACTTGTTACTTCCAATATCTCGCCCAGATTTTACTGAATTGAATGATGAAGGACTAGTTGCATCACATCCCTAGTCTGGGATAACTTCAAAGCGAGCGTTAAAAATAAATAGCAACATAATGATCAATTAAAAACTCCGGAAAAACATTTTATGAATCAACCGGGATTACTTCAAAGCGAGTGTTAAAAAAAGTAACAAAATGATCAATTGAAAACTCCGGAGAAACAACCGGCAATGTAGCTGGTTTTATTGACATCTCTGTAGAACATTCTCGAAAATCGTTTGGAATCAAGACGCTCGAGTCGCTTGGAAGTAAACCAGCCAAGAGTAAAAAAAAATCTACAATCTATAAAATCGATCATGTGAGAAGAAAATATATACCTATAATACCTATACCTATAAATACCCATATATTCATATATATATACGTAAAAGAAAAATCGATACTACCATCGGTAGTAACATACATAAAATGGTGCTGATCATAGGTAGAACGAAAAGTACTAGGTACCTTGGGCCACCTTGCAGCGCCTTGTAACCCTTTTCATGGCGACCTCGACTCAAAAATTCAGAGAAAATAAATGAATCTGAATATGCAGATTCGTAGTTTCACAATGAACAGAAAGAAATTAAAACACAATGCATTTTTCTTTATTAAAAGGTGAAACTGGCATAAGAAAAGTGCGGACATACCTTCGAGCTCAGAAGGGTTTTTTTTCCTCTGCCGGCTTGTACCACTCTGGGGAATGGAAATATTTCATAAAACCTCAATAAGAACGGTAAGGCTTCAGCTCACAATCCAAGAACAACAGAATATCTGCTTTTCTAAAGTCCCTTTGGATCTACAATACAATGGGACAATGTGAAAGTCACTTGCGACGAAAAACGACCGGTAAATTCATTATACTGGAGTCTTCTACTCACGTGAAAAATATATATGATCCTCAAACGAGAGTGAAATGCCACCTCAAATTTTCCACTAACAATACTCAATATGGAATTGCTAAGGGCAAAGTTTTCACTTTCGAATCGACCACCAGGAAAATAATCCTCAAAAGAGACTTCTATTAAATCGAAAGACAGGTATCCATGGCGGCCCTTCAGAAAATTTTTCACGTTCAGCTTCGATTTTGGGACGATACCCCTTCTCATTTCATGAATTTCGGCAAAACGGAAATTTACACAAAAGGAAGGAGGTGGAAATTTGCCAATCTCGGTCTATTTCAAAAAAATTGAACTACTACCTATGCGCATGACTCTACGTCGTGAGTAACATTCAATGAACCAATCAAGTTCGTTCTACGAAATATCATATTATCAACTTTTATAAAGAATTTAAATGAAGTGTTTCAAAATTCGGAAAGAGGCCTCATTATTTTGATAAAAAATCAAGAAAGATATTTACACACGGATATTTTTGTTGAAATATTCACATTATTCATTTTTTCTAGGAGGCTAACATATAGTTGAATAGAAGTATCTATTGATAGTTTTGTTTTTAAAAATACTTGTCATATATATATATTTGTGAAAGTCTGTCACAGAAAGTTTCTTTTTGAATAAATAAACGTTTGCCCCAGCGAGTTCCTGTTTTGTGGTATACTTCAACAGGTTATGGGCCCAGATACGCAGTGATATCTGTAAAGTCGTACAAGTATACCTATAGAAAGCTAGAAGTTAGTACCAGTTACCAGTGCTTTCATTCAGTAAGATATGGAACTCACACGAATGCAGATTGGACTGTTGGAAGGCAAAACGAATTGGTCTACCTGGAAATACAAAATATGCACGCTTCTTAGAGGTCTCGTCGGAGCTATGGAAGTTGTAGAAGGAACTCTCAGAGAACCAAAGGCTCTAGAGGCAGGGTGTACAGCTGAGGAAGTTACAAAATACAACAAGGAGCTGAGTGACTACAGGAGAATAGAAAGTAATGCTATGATAATTCTGACGACCAATATGACAGAAGAAACACTGAAGAAGATAATGAGGTTTTCGACAGGTCGAGAAATATGGCAAGAGCTACATAGGCTTTTTGACGGCATATCTGAGGACAAAGCTTACGACTTGTGCCTACAGTTCTTCAGTTATCAAAAAGATGCCTGTGATGATGTTGCTACACATATGTCTAAGTTGAAGAATATCTGGAATGAGTTGAAATTAGAGATCAGAAGAGAAGACGCAATTGAATTACCAGAATTGCTACTGATTTGCAAAATTTTGGAAACCCTACCAGAAAAATATTTTTCATTTCGTTCCAGCTGGATGTTAATCGCCAAAACCGAAAGAACACTCGACAACTTAACAAATCAATTGTGTGCTTATGAAAGAGCTCTAATGCAACAAGACAGAAGTAGAAATGTCAGTCAAGAGGTATTGGTTGTTAACTCATCGAAGCAGAAGAAATTCGCCAAGTTCAGAAAGTCAACAACAGAGTGGACATGCAATTATTGCCACGAGAAGGGTCACCGAGTGAGAAATTGTTCCAAATGGCATGCTGACGGTAAACCTCCAAAACCGTCTCCATCAAAGTTAAATGCTGAGAAGTCAAGAGCAAATGTGGTTCTCATTTCCATTACCCAATGTTTCCATTCAGACCAATCTGACTATGATAGCTGGTATGTTGATAATGGTGCCACGAATCATATTACGCACCGTCGTGACTTATTCAAATCATATGAAGAGTTTACCACTTCTCATATTGTCACAACTGCTAATGGTGATTCCGTTGAGGCCTTGGGAAAAGGTACAGTCATTGTGGAAGCTTTGGTTGAGCAACAGAAGGATGAAATAACTTTAAGCGATGTTTGGTTTGTACCAAAAATCAAGAAAAACCTATTTTCTGTACTTGCTGCCCAAGACAAGCAACCTGAAAGTCACTTCTCGTCTACAATAGAAAAGTGTAGTTTCTGTATAGGAAAGAGGGTCATTTTGGAAGGATTCAGGACTCAGAATAGTGGTCTTTATAAACTAGAAGTCACTAATAGTCCCAAAAGTTCTGAAATGTACATGGTTTCAAATGGATCCCATCAACTTCAACTATTCCATGAGAGGCTAGGACATCAAAATAAGAAGCATGTGAGAGGAGTCATGGAGCGTGAATTTGGATTGAAAGTCAGTCTAGATAGCGAAATATGTGAAGGATGTGTTTATGGAAAGGCTCATCGTAAGAAGTTTGGTACGAGAGAACGCGCCACACAGCCAGGAGAAATTATACACACTGATGTGTGTGGGCCATTTCTCACTTCAATTTCAGGCTATCGCTATTACGTATTATTCAAAGATGACTATTCCCGCTTTCGACAAGTTTTCTTCATGAAAGAAAAATCTGAAGTATCCGAAAAGTTACAGCAAATGCTTCAAGAAGTGAAATTAGCTGGACACGTTGTCAGAGAGCTTTTATGTGACAATGGTGGCGAATTCGACAACCATACTGTTAAAGAAATTCTGATCAGATATGGAATCAAGCAGCGTTTCACTATGCCATACACTCCAGAGCAAAATGGATGTTCAGAAAGAGAAAACAGAACATTAGTAGAAACTGCTCGATCTCTAATGCATTCACATTCAGAAATTCCTCAAGGACTATGGGCTGAGATGATAAATACAGCCAAATACATATTAAATCTCACTTGTCCATCAAGCGTTGCTGAAAAATCTCCTTTTGAGGTGTGGACTGGAAAGAAATCAAGCATTAAACACCTTCGGATCATCGGCAGTACCTGTTATGCTCACATTCCAAAGCTAAAGAGGAAGAAAATGGACAAGAAAGCAGTGAAAGGAGTATTAGTTGGATATGAAGGATACGATGGATATCGTGTTTGGTGTAGAGAGAATAATACACTGATACGGTCACGAGATGTTACTTTTCAAGAAGAACCTCTAGTTACCAGAGAACTTCATATGGAAAGAAGGGAAAATTCGGAAAAAGATCTTACTGAAACTGAGACCCAAACTGATTTTCCTTCGGACCTGAACCCAGGAGAGAATAGTGGATCATTTTCAACAGAAGAGACAGAAAATGCAGCGAACAATGACGAAGTTGATACCGATATTCAAGAGAGAACACTACGAGACAGATCAAAAATAAAACCACCACAGAGTTTCGATGATTTTATCATGTCTGCTTTTACTAGTGTAACAGAAGTTTCCGAGCCTACATCATTCACTGAAGCAATGTTTTCAGAAAAAAAAGATTCGTGGAAGAAAGCTATGGATTGTGAAATACGTTCCCTTGAAGAAAACGGTACCTGGACACTCGAAAAACTTCCAGTTGGCGTCAAAGCACTTCCTTGCAAATGGGTTTACAAGGTTAAAACCAATCCAGATGGCTCCATTGAAAAATTCAAAGCTCGTCTCGTGATAAAGGGATTTTCACAAAAGAAGGGAATCGACTACAACGAAACGTTCAGTCCAGTAGCTAGAGCGGGAACCATTCGAGTTTTATTGAGTGTTGCAGCAAGTGAGAATTTGGTATTGACCCAGTTCGACGTTTCCACAGCATTCCTATATGGTGAACTCCAAGAGAAAATATTCATGAAACAGCCAGAGGGATATCAGGATGACACTGACAGAATGTGCCTACTGCATAAAAGTCTTTATGGGCTCAAGCAGGCGCCTCGGTGCTGGAATAAACGATTCGTTAGTTTCTTAGCAACGATTGGTATCAATAAAAGTCAATCTGACCCCTGTCTTTTCATGAAAATGCACGGTTCAAGAAAACTTCTGATAGCTTTGTACGTAGACGATGGACTTGTAGCTGCCACAGATCCAGATGAAGCTGCAGAATTGTTGAAAAAGCTGAAAAGTGAATTTAAAATAACCGTGAAGCCTGCAACCTACTTTCTAGGCAATGAAATTGAACGGAAAGATGGTGAATCGATAAAAATTCACCAGAATGCTTATACCAAGAAGATTTTACAACGTTTTGGTATGGAAGGGTGTCGACCAGTTGCTACTCCAATGATCAAAGATGGTTCTGAGTCAGGGAAAGCTGATAATGGAAATAGTTACGAATATGATTTCCCGTATAGACAGGCCGTTGGATCGCTGATGTATTTAATGGTAGCTACCAGACCTGATATAGCTTATGCAGTTGGAGTTATTTCCCGAAGTTTAGAAAATCCTACAAAAGAAGATGTTGTCAAAGTTAAACGCATTTTTCGTTATATTCAAGGTACTATGGATTATGGAATCCGATACGTACATAACCATAAACCGCATTTACTGGAAAACTACAGTGATGCAGATCACGGAGGAGATTCACGATCTGGGCGATCTACATCTGGAGTTATTTGCTTGTATGCGGGGGGTGCAGTTACATGGCTAAGTCAGAAACAGTCTTCCGTAGCTATATCTACCACAGAGGCAGAGATTGTTGCGGCTAGTGAAGGTGCACGTGAAATTATCTGGTTGAAACGCCTATTGATGGAAGTTACTGGTCTAGAATTTATTCCCGATCTTCAAGTTGACAACGAAGCAGCCATTCGACTTGCTCAAAATCCAGAACACCATCGTCGAACGAAACATATAAAGTTGAGACATTTTTTCGTCAGAGAGCTTGTCACCGAGGGTGAAATCACTGTCAAGAAGGTACCAACAGAGTTTCAACTAGCCGACATTATGACGAAACCGATTCCACAACCAAGATTCCTGAAATTTTGTCAAGAGATGGGACTTTCCAACTAGAAAAACTTTTTAATGAGGGAAAGTGTTGAAATATTCACATTATTCATTTTTTCTAGGAGGCTAACATATAGTTGAATAGAAGTATCTATTGATAGTTTTGTTTTTAAAAATACTTGTCATATATATATATTTGTGAAAGTCTGTCACAGAAAGTTTCTTTTTGAATAAACAAACGTTTGCCCCAGCAAGTTCCTGTTTTGTGGTATACTTCAACAATTTTCACTAATTATATTCTCGGGGGAGAAATATATGATCTATTATGACTCTTACGAAGAGGAAGTGAGGACGATTCAAACCATGGCTAAGTTTACATCTGTCGTGCTGAATACAGCGGGGAAATTTTAACATGTACCACTAGAGGGCGCTGAAACATATGGAAAGGAAGATATGAGAAACATCCATTTTTCTCCCTGATATACAACTACAGGATATTCTTAAAATCTGACCCGAGTTTGACTACGTATAATCCCGGATTGTAAGTTACCATTTACAGGGGTAGAAAACGAGTGGTACCAATGATGCCATCTGTGACTGGGGAGTTCAACTTGCTGAGAGAACTGTAAACCTACACAGGCCACACAGGCCCGTTAGCGGCCGAACTGTCACTCCAATACCTAATGAATCCAAAACTAGGATGACATTGTTGACATTTCACACGAAATGAAAAGCAAACAAAATAAAATCTTTCGCAACCGCAAAGTAAATTATTATGCTAATCACGAATACTGGTATGAAAATGCAGGAATGAATAAACCAGGTAAGTTTGCAAGTTTTGGTCATCACTATTCGTTTGAATTTTTCCCTGATGAAATATAAGTACAAACATAACCACTCTTTGTTTTTGTTTCAGAATATCCTACTTAAAGAATGAACAAACTAGACAGCTCAAACGACTGACAACCTTTGAGGTAATTGTAACCAACTCGAGGAAGTAGCAAATGCTGAGAGGACATTCCGTTGTCCATGAACAAGGTGGCTGCGGAACTGAAATGATAATGTTGTACTGGAGCGACCCAAGTCTTCCACATCAGTCTCACGACTACCACTACGATGTATAAGAGGAATTGATGCTCATTATGTGTAGTTCAGTTGCTACTCTTAGTTTAAGGATGTTGTATGTACGCTGCTAATTCAATAAAGATGCCAAAGACTGGTTGTGAGTATTTTTACCTGCTCATTTACCCTAGATAATTGTAGTCAGCCTAATGAACCGTTACAGACACCCCCCTTACCTGAAGAAAATTTACTGCGGTAAATTTTCTCCAGCGCTAGCTGCCTTCAAATCCTTCGCGTTCCAGATACCCTTGGAATTACCGTGCTCGTCCATGAGCTCGTATGTCCAAGGAGATACCCTTGCCTTTATATGAAATGGTCCTACAAATTTAGGCGCAAGCTTAGCACTATAGTATTTTGATGCGTCGGACTTAACAAAATTTTTCCTATAAACTATTTGATTTGGTAAAAATTCTTCGTTTCTCCGTCTGAGGTTATATATTCTTGCATTCCTCTCAGAAGCTGATCTCAGTCTCTGCTGGACATCTGTGAAAACCCTCTTGAATGCTTCAGTCCTCGGTATTGAGGGAGCTGCGCTTTCATCTACATTATCCTGTAACCGCTGGTGGTCTTCTCCATCCAGGATCATATTTCTACCGAAGTTGACGAAGTACGGTGAGTAGTTCGTGGTCTCGTGTCTAGCAGTTCTGAGAGCACAGGCAATTTTTGGGAGGTTCAGGTCCCAGGTACGGTGATTATCGGAGACAAACATGGAAAGCATCGTCTTCAGGCCACGATTCACTCTTTCAGTGGGATTGGCCTGGGGGTGATAGTACGCATTGAAACGAATTCTTATATTGTACTCCCTTCCAAGTCTTTGAAACTGGCGTGACTTGTATTGCGGCCCATTATCACATATTACCAACCTTGGAACTCCATATACTAGGAAAATTTCTTCCTCCATTTTCTTCACAATAACATCGGCTGACGAAGACCTCAAGGGAAAAACTAATGAGTATTTACTGAAGTTGTCACTCACTACCAAAATGAACTTGTGGCCCTTGTTGGACCTCGGCAGAGGACCCATAAGGTCGGTCGACACTATCTCCCATGGTTTTCTTGCAGTAGGCTGCGTAGTCATGAGTCCATTTGGCCCCCGTAAATCAGGTTTGTGCTTCGCACAGATTGTACACTCCCTCACGTACTTTGAGACGTCGAACCTCATTTTGGGCCAATAAAATTTTTCGAGCAATCGATGGTAAGTCTTGAACGTACCCATGTGACCAGCTGTCGGTATGTCATGTGCTCCTTCCAGAATGTTCTTTCTTTCCTCCTTCGGTACGACCAACTTCCACTCGTCCCCTGGGTCTCCTAGACCAGGTACACTCCTTTTCACATACTTATATAATTTCCCATCACTGACTCTCCAGTGGGAAAACTTCAGTGGATCGTTCATCACCTTCTCCACCATTCTCTGCCACCACTGATCTTTAACGGATCTGGAGTCGACCTGGATGGATTCCAGTATTGGTACGCCCCGAGATAAGGCGTCTGGTACGATATGGTCTTTGCCCTTCCGGTGGACGATTCGGAAGTCGTACTGCTGCATTCTCACCGCCCACCGAGCCAATCTTCCGGTCGGATCCTTTAGATTCTGGAGCCATACGAGGGAATGGTGATCTGTTATCACGGTGAAAGGCACGCCTTCCAGGTAAGGACGCAACTTTTCTACGGCCCACAGCACTGCCAGACACTCCCTTTCCGTGGTGGAAAAGTTGCGCTCTTGTTTGGTGAGCGACCTGCTAAGGTAACAGATTACCCGATCTTCGCCATCACAGGTCTGCGTGAGTACAGCACCGACTCCATACGCTGAAGCGTCAGTTTGAAGGACAAAGGGAAGCGTGTAGTCGGGGCAGTTCAGCACCGGGGCTGAAATGAGCCTTTCCTTTATTTTTCTAAACGACTCGGCGCACATCGGAGTCCACTCAAATTTTCGACCCTTCTTCAGTAGTCCGGTGATAGGTGAGACAATGGACGCAAAGTCGGGAATAAACCTCCGATACCACGAGAACATGCCTACTACTCGTCTAACGTCCTTAACCGTCTCGGGTATCGGTAATTGCAACATGGCCGCAACCTTGTCAGGATCTACATGTAATCCGTTCGTGTCGACCACATACCCCAAATATTTCATTTCGGGCCTGCAAAATTGACATTTCTCTCTACTTACTGTCAGTTTTGCCTCCCTTAGTCTCCTAAAGACTTCTTCCAGCACCGACAGGTGTTTCTCGAATGTTGGTGTGACAATCACTACGTCGTCTAAGTAAACGAAGACGTGTGGTTCCAGTTCAGGTCCCAGAACGCGATCAATTAACCTTTGCCAGGTTGCAGGCGAATTGTGCAGGCCAAACGGCATCCTTTTGAACTGGTATAGACCACGCCCAGGTACAGTGAAGGCAGTGTATGGCCTTGAGCTCTCAGCTACTGGTACCTGCCAGTAAGCACTCTTGATATCAAGTGATGAGAGGTAGTGAGCATTCCGCAGCTTGTCCAATGTATTAGACACGTAGGGTAGTGGGTAGCTATCCCTTTCTGTGACGGCATTAAGTTTTCGGTAGTCGACACAGAATCGAAAGGAGTTATCTTTCTTCCTCACAAGTAACACCGGGGAGGACCAAGCACTCTTGGATGGTTCGATGATGTCGTTCTTCAGCATCTCGTCTAACTCTCTGTCGATATGCTGCTGAATTACAGGGGACACTGGGTAATACCGCTGCTTGATAGGGAGCGACTTCGTGACAATTTCATGTTCTACTAAGTCCGTGCATCCAAGTTTATCACCCATCAAGCCGAAATTCCTGTCAATTAATGCGTTCAGTCGAGCCTCTTCCATCTCCGTCAAAACCGTTTGACTCCTTAGATGATCAATCGTGTCTAAGTGATACGTTTCTTTCGAGAAGTGCCACTCGTTATGTCGTAAATCTGGGACGATGCCCATCACCTTCCAGAAGTCGGTACCTAATATGAGTGTATGTCGCAGTGTAGGTACAACCAGAACCTTCAACAATTTAGTTCTGCCCCGCAAAGTAAACGGAACTTCACACTCTCCCACACTTTCACATACATCGCCATTAGCCACCGTACATGATATTTTTCTTGACGTATCTAACAGCAGTCCTAAATCCCTGATGATGTTCCAGCCACGACTACCGATGATTGTTGCGGAGGCTCCAGAATCCAGTAATCCTAGGATTTCCTTGGAAAATACCTTCACCTTCAAAAATGGGCGCTCGTCCTTGTCGGCATGGTCGAGAATGTAATCGAGAACCGGTTGAAGAGGGTCCGTCGAGTTTTTAGGCGAGACATTCTTCCCTCGACGACCTAAGAATGTCCTCGCCCGTTTCCCTTCGCAGAGCAACTGGGGCAGTTTCGCTTCGTGAAACCTTCACGCTCACAGCCAAAGCACTTGAGTTTCTTTGGCAAGGCACACCCTATTGCGCGGTGACCAGGAGTGTTGCACCGGAAACAGACTATTTGCTGGGGTTTTTCTCTAGCTATAGGTTGGGCAGTAGCTACTTCAAGGGCACTCAAGTCCTCTGTAACTTCCACAAATGCCAGATCCTTCTCAATGATATTAGCACGACGAGACGACGGTTCTACGTAACTATTGATTACATCTCTTCGATTTTCCATTCTTCTGCACGCCTGTCGTAACTCGGATATACTACTCGGTGGCGGGTCACCTAGACGATCCTGGTAGAAAGGATGGAGATTTTTCGTGATAATTGCCAGCTTCGCTTCTTCAGACATTGAGCACTTGAGTCGACTGAAGTAACTCGTCATCACGGCTAAGTATACCCCGATACTCTCAGTGGGATGCTGAGTCCTTCGCTGTAACTCTTCAAACAATGCGTCCATGTGATTGGCAGTAAGGTACTCATCTCTGAACTCCTTAACGAGCTCACCCCAATTCCCAACTCGGGTACGGCAATCCTTATAGAATTGATATGCTTTATCTGAGAATAGGTCCATCCCTGAATCCAATAGAATATTTTCTGGAACATTCCTCGCTAGGCGGTGCTCCTCTACCATCTCGAAGAAAGCGGTGATAGAAATACTTTTCGGATCTCCGGAGAATTTCTTGATGTTCCACTTATGCGGGGGGATCATCTTGGAGGAAATACTACTAGCTGGTACTAGCGGTAGACCGACGTTTGGAGAGGAAGATAAAGAGGAATGCGCCACTCCGTGCAGGTTGGCACTGAAAGATTGCGCCGTCAGTCGCGTCTCCAACTGAGCCAGAGCCGGTGGAACATGAACAACTCCTTTTTCGGGATCCTCAATTCTTTGGTTGAAGTCATCTAATGTAGTCAGTGCTTGAGCGACGAGATTCGCTTTGGTCAGCTTCTCGGCATCACTCCCAGGTTCCATTCGGTCGATCCTGCCTAGTACGTGTGAAAGCTTTGTCTGAATCTTCAACCCTTCACCACTATTCCGTTGACCTTGAAAATCCGGCAGAAGCTTCTGTATCTCTCCGATCGTTTTCACCACAGCTGCTTCATCGTCCTTGAACTCGAAAGGATGGTCAGGATATCGCAGGCTATCTCCATTCTTTTCCATTTGCAGGGCGGCTGAGAGCCTACGTCGCATCTCATCAACCGTCCCAGTTGCCACACCACGGACCGTGAGTTCGTATATTAGCTCATCCTTCTCTAGCCGATTGATAACCATCTTTTGTGTCATCTTTACGGGAAACATACATACAACAAACTTGGGGAAATTTTATTCAAACGCGGAAAATGTATGAGAGTGATCACGTGCAGATGATGGAAAAGGAAGGCAGCGCAAAATTACCACCACGCAAAAAAATTTCATTCAATTTTCATCCGTATTTTTTTCTTTTAATCGCCCCACGTTGGGCGCCAAAAATGTAACGCACACGGACGTTTCAGAGCTAGGTGTCACTTTGACAACCTGAGCGATCGGCTCCGGCTAAAATCAAGCGGAGGTGGGAGCGGGTCGTAATAGATGTTTTGACTTGGGCGCCAGGTGACTCTACCCTTGCGACACTCAGTTAATAGGCCTACCTACTAATCACCGAATATGACAGGCCGGAAGTTGTCAAACTATAATACTTCGCTCTTTGAACCAACTGAATGAAAAAAGAAAAATGACCAGATTCCACAAATATATTGTTCAACTTCAATAACAACTTGCAAAAGTACCCCGGAATAAGTATAACCTACTATTACCCTAAGTTGAATCGTGCCAAAAAAAAACTATCATCAATCAATCATTGACTCTATGAACATGACAAAAAAAAACCATATGATGGTAGTAGAAATATCAGTCTATCATAGGTTGACCTTCAATCTATAGCATAAGTATCCCGGAATAAGTATAACTTACGATTACCCTAATCGATTACGATTTGAATCTTAAAAAAAAATTATCAATCAATAATTGACCATGTGATCGTGAAAAAAAAATTATATGATAGTAGTAGCAATATCAGTACATTATAAGTTGACCTTTAATCTATAGATCTGATAAAAAAAATTATATAATCGTCACGGAGGATCAAGAATAACAAAATGATATTACGAGTTACTCATAATTTCGAAACATTACTTGATAACAACAATAATTACAAAAGGTTAACCAAGAATACCAATCCTACAAAATATTGCTAGATAACACGACAATGTACCCACAAGTTTTCCCTAATTACACAGCGTACACTTCGTGGGGACAAGTTGCGCCACAACAGAAAAAAAATGAGAACAAAACTTTTAATTAAAGTCCGCTTACTTTAGTTTTTTTCTTTTTTTTTCACCAATTATAACTATTGTCAGGTAAAAGTGGTGAAACAGACACCCAACGATAACCGAAATATTTATTCGCCGCTAGCTTCGGGCCCCAAGCGATCGCGCGCGAAATTGTTTTTATGTACAGGTATGAATATAGTAAAATATTTCAACTTCAAAGTAGATTAAAAAAAATGATGGCGGATCAAAGCAGGATTATAAATAAGTCAGATTGCTCCCAAAAGTCTACTTGCGCGTCAGCTCTCCAAGTCGATTTCCGGTTCAGTATGAAGGGGATATGGTCTGGGTAGTAGTGGCGGTCAGCCCACGTACTCTCTGGTAGATCACTGACAGGCCCTCAATGGGTCTCAAAAATCCACAAAAAAAAACCCTAGGAAAATAAATTCCAGTCACAAATAGGAATCTCTTGTTTTAAATTTGAGGGCGAAGTGAAATACTCGTAATTTATTCGCCCCAAAAAAAAGGTTTTACTTCCACAGAGATGAAATATCAGTAATCCGCGCAAAACTTAACTACAGCTAAAAAAAAATTCAATTGGTTCGATGACAGGACTAAGAAAAACTTTGAAAAATCTCAGTATGACTCTGAGGTTGAAATTAACTGAATTCGATGACTCATAACTTGTTACTTCCAATATCTCGCCTAGATTTTACTGAATTGAATGATGAAGGACTAGTTGCATCACATCCCTAGTCTGGGATAACTTCAAAGCGAGCGTTAAAAATAAATAGCAACATAATGATCAATTAAAAACTCCGGAAAAACATTTCATGAATCAACCGGGATTACTTCAAAGCGAGTGTTAAAAAAAAGCAACAAAATGATCAATTGAAAACTCCGGAGAAACAACCGACAATGTAGCTGGTTTTATTGACATCTCTGTAGAACATTCTCGAAAATCTTTTGGAATCCAGACGCTCGAGTCGCTTGGAAGTAAACCAGCCAAGAGTAAAAAAAAATCTACAATCTATAAAATCGATCATGTGAGAAGAAAATATATACCTATAATACCTATACCTATAAATACCCATATATTCATATATATACGTAAAAGAAAAATCGATACTACCATCGGTAGTAACATACATAAAATGGTGCTGATCATAGGTAGAACGAAAAGTACTAGGTACCTTGGGCCACCTTGCAGCGCCTTGTAACCCTTTTCATTGCGACCACGACTCAAAAATTCAGAGAAAATAAATGAATCTGAATATGCAGATTCGTAGTTTCACAATGAACAGAAAGAAATTGAAACACAATGCATTTTTCCTTATTGAAAGGTGAAACTGGCATGAGAAAAGTGCGGACATACCTTCGAGCTCAGAAGGGTTTTTTTTTCTCTGCCGTCTTGTACCACTCTGGGTAATGTAAATATTTCATAAAACCTTAATAAGAACGGTGAGGCTTCAGCTCACAATCCAAGAACAACAGAATATCTGCTTTTCTAAATTTCCTTTGGATCTACAACACAATGAGACAATGTGAAAGTCACTAGCGACGAAAAACGACCGGCAAATTCATTATAATGGAGTCTTCTACTCACGTGAAAAATATATATGATCCTCAAACGAGAGTGAAATGCCACCTCAAATTTTCCACTATCAATACTCAATATGGAATTGCTAAGGGCAAAGTTTTCACTTTCAAATCGACCACCAGGAAAATAATCCTCAAAAGAGACTTCTATTAAATCGAAAGACAGGTATCCATGGCGGCCCTTCAGAAAATTTTTCACGTTCAGCTTCGATTTTGGGACGATTCCCCTTCTCATTTCATGAATTTCGGCAAAACGGAAATTTACACAAAAGAAGGGAGGTGGAAATTTGCCAATCTCGGTCTATTTCAAAAAAATTGAACTACTACCTATGCGCATGACTCTACGTCGTGAGTAACATTCAATGAACCAATCAAGTTCGTTCTACGAAAAATCATAATATCAACTTTTCTAAAGAATTTAAATGAAG
>JAVJAQ010005710.1:0-43469 GCA_032362365.1 Zygogramma bicolorata | reverse complement strand
GATAATTGTAGTCAGCCTAATGAACCGTAACAACAAATGAAACAGGATGCATTACTTACCTCAGAAAATGTAGTCATCGAAAGTGAAGAAACAATGCAAGGGCTTATGATAGCTAGATCGGTATGTAAGACAGAGAGAGAGAGATTCCCATTCAAATTATGAACATTTTAGAAACCGATTTATTGATTCAAAGAAAGACGATTATCGCACGGGCTTATGCGGCCGATGCGGGGAAAGAAAGGACTAGTGAGAATATTGTACAAAAAAGAAATATAATTATTTCAGAAGAGCAAACAATTTTACAACAATTGCACTTGTGTTCCTCCTATCGCACGACGACCTTATCGGATTCCTTATCAGAGGCAAGAAACCGTGAAAAAAGAAATACAAGACTCATTAGACAACGGAATAATGAGAGAGACGAAATCACCTTGGTCATTTCCAGCCATCTTAGTCGAAAAGAAAGTGCATCCAGGAGAGGAACCTCAGTTTAGACTTTGTATTGACTATCGCAGCCTGAAAGCCATAGCCAAGACAGATTTCTTTCCCATACCACACCTGCAAGACACGATAGAATAGTGTATTCAGCGTATTGGACTCAGCAAGTGGTTACCACCAAATCGAGTTGCATGAAAGAGACATCGAGAAAAGTGCATTTTCCACACTCGACGGGCACTACGAGTATTTGCGTTTACCTCTTGGTCTTTCTGATGCCCCTAGCACTTGGCAAAGGTTCAGTTATGCAGTTCTGTCAAAATTGACAGGTTCTGGGTGTCTCGTGTATCTAGACGATATCATGGTCTTCAGTGGGGAAGACATTGAAGAACATTTGAAAAGACTGAAAAATGTATTTGATCGATTAAGAGCTGCCAATCTAAAGCTAAAACCCACGAGATGCCACTTCATGCAAAAGGAAACAAAATATCTAGGGCATATAATTTCGGGAGATGGATGTCAGACAGATCCAGAGAAAACAGAGACTATCTGAAATTACCCGGTACCACAAAACGTGAAAGAAATTAGAGCTTTTCTCGGACTCTGCGGGTTTTACAGAAAATCCGTACCGAAGTTCTCAGAAGCTGCACAGCCATTAACTGAGCTTACAAAAAAGAATGAAACATTTGATTGGAGTGACCCCCAGGAACAGGCATTTCAACATCTCAAAAACATTCTCATAACTCCACCCATTCTCAAATATCCGAATTTCCAAAAACCATTCATCTTGACGACTGATGCTATCGAAACAGCTATCAGTGGCATACTCAGCCAAGAATACAACGGCCAAGAATTACCCATTTGTCACAGTAGTAGATCACTGAATGAAGCAGAGCGCAGATATTCAACTATAGAACGCGAATGCCTCGCTGTTGTTTGGAATATTAAAAAATACCGCTGTTACTTGGTAGGAAGCCATTTCACGGTGTACACGGATCACCGACCCCTCGTTCACTTATTGACCATAGAAGACCCCAGTTCAAGGTTAGCGAAATGGTCCATGGCCCTTATGGAATATAGTTTCGATGTCAAGTACAGACCCGGAAGAAAAAAACACCAATGCAGAAGCTTTAACCCGCTTAAGAAATGAGGCAGAACCAGCTCAAACCCAATGACAGAACATAGCTCTAGTAAAAACACAAGATGACCCTCTTCAAAGTACCCCTCTAACGAAAGTAATATGGACAACAGAGGAAATTCGAAAAATGCAAGAAATTGATAATATTCTGAGTCAACTCATACCGCAAATAGTTCAAGATGATGAGCGTTACTATATCAGTGATAATGGTGTTCTGCGCTTGAAAAGAAAGGAAAACGAAAGGCACGATAAGATATGTGCACCTGAAGTTATGATGAAAGATATCCTCCAGATATAACATGATGCACCTTCAACTGCTCACAACGGTCAACGTCGGCTAATGGAACTAATTTCGAGAGATTTCTACTGGAGAGGAATGAAGCAAGATATCATAACCTATTGTAACGCGTGTCACTCATGTAATTCAAGAAAATCGCACTATCAACCTCCAGCAGAGTTACAAAAACTACCAGTACCATACTCGGTATTTGGAAGAATTTCCATGGACATGGTTGGACCTCTGAATCGTACCAGAAACGAAAATAAATATATACTAACTGTCATGGATTGCCTAACCCGATATCCCGAGTGTATAGTAATACCGGATATCACAGCGACCACCGTGGCTAAAGCTTTTGTGACGGAAATCATAACCAGACACGGCGTGCCAAGGCAACTATTAACCGACATGGGTAGTCAATTGACCTCCAAAATTTTCTCCGAAATTTCCAAAACTTTGGGAATTTCCCACCTCCGTACCATCCTCAGTGCAATGGGATGATAGAACGCCTTCATAAAGACTGAAGCTCATGCTATCCCACTATGTCAATGAAGAGAACGATTCATGGGACGAATGGTAACCCTTCGCTCTGATGGCCTACCGAAATCAAGTGCATGGATCCACGAAGGAAAGCCCAATTTTTCTGTTATTCGGTCGAGATATGGACCAACCTCACCATCTCACCATACGAAATGGCCAAGTAAAATACGACCTTGACGATAACTACGGTACAGAAATGACACAGATACTCGAATAGCTCACGAAACGGCCCGTGATATGTTAGAAAAATCGGCCGAGAAACAATGTTCGAGATATAATAAGAAAGCGAAAAATAAAGACGTCAGAATTGGAGATGGAGTATATTTAAAAGAACCGGCAAAATCTGGGCCTTACAGAATTATGAAACGACTTGGTCCGGTAAATTTCATCATAAAATTCATAGGTGGAAAAACAGAGCAGACAGTACACGCAAACAGATTAAAAAGATATAAAGGAACCGTTGAAAATCAAAGCACGGACGGAGACGTAGAAAACAGCGATAGCGAGGAAGAAAGTAATGGAAAAGAAGAACGACAGACAGAAGAACGACAATTGTATAACGCTAGAGATATAGAAAACGCTCGCTCACAATTACCATAAATAATACCAGAGAATGTGGAAGATAGTAATTCAAGCTCCGAAAATAGCAGCTCAGAGGACGAAGAAAGCATTGATGAAGATGAAAATGAGGTATTAAACGAGCAAGAAAGTGAAAATTCAGATAATCAACTCGCCGGCGCGACAACAGAAAACCAGCACAACTATAGCACTAGATCCCGTGGACTTGTAGAAAAACATCCCTGGGATTCAAAGAAATGAATTTGAAAGAAAAGAACCACAGCAAATAGATACCCCTCAATTTTATCGTTGGAAGGAAACAAAAATATTTACTTCAAAAATTTACCCAAACACATGCATAAAATTACAATCCGGCAACGCCGCCTGCAGCGAGAATCGAAACGACACGGAAGAGTAAGAACAGACAGTACTACGTCTACCATCTATCCGCCAGATGGACATACGAGAAAGGTTCTGAGATGAATTTTTAGTTACAGATTCTATCCGAATCTTCGTGATAATCATCTCAATGATCCAAACAGGACGAAGGCCTTTCTTGCATACGATTGAAGAAATCCGACAGCAAATATAACTGCCATCTCTCTAGAAGATGTTGCGGAATGTCCAGGCCCATCAACCGGCTATAATACTCAAAACATTGATGTACAGATTTTAGAGAGACCCCGAATCCAAAGAGTGCATGTCCATACGTGCCTTTTTCAAACTACAAGGCAAATTTATAATTGCGGAGCATGGTCACATAGTAGCCCAGTCAAGGGAGGAATGGTACAATACGTCGATAGGTAGAGGAGAATGTAACAAGATGCATGACTTTTCAGAATATCGCGGATTTGCGAATCGAATTATAAAATTGGAGAGGAATAGCACTCATTCAGTTGCAGTAACTTTAGCAGGAGGATTAAATAAGGATGGAACCTTTCAAGGCATGACTTACAATTTCAGAGGAGAAGAATGGAATAATGTAGTTGAGAATGTCATGATACAAGCACGTGTGTGAGTGTCTCCAATAAATACAGCCAAATTTGTAAGTTCTCACACCATTATAATTATTCTAACGGTCATACTGATTAATACAAACCACCTGTGACCTACTGTGAAAAAGCTAAATCACATCATGCCGCCTACGAGACAAACGCAAGCAGACTTTGAAAAAACTCTAATCGAAGCCCTCAATAACCAAAATGTTGCCAAAGCTATAACTGAAATAATTGTAAACTCAGTAGCATCAAGCCTAGCAAGTAAATTCAAAGAATATGATGATAAAATTACGCAATTGGTATCTGAAATCGAAATTTTAAAGTCTACAAACGTCACAATTCAGTCGAGTGGGACTACCGCAGACCAGAAGAAATTCGAACAAAAACTAGACAACATTCAGCAACAAACAAAAAAAAAATAACGTGAGAATAATGAAGGTGCAAGAAACTGAACATGAAAAAACTCTGGAAGTATGCCTCGAATTATTCAAGAATAAAATGAAACTAAATATTTCGGAGTCAGACATTTGTGCTGCATACAGGGTTGGGAAGAATACTGGAAGTCGCCCACGTCATATTGTTATTGTTTTCAAAGACAATAATATTAAAACGTCAGTTTATAATAAGAAAAAGATGCTCAAAGGCACTGGTATTATACTCAAAGAAGATCTCACTGCATATCGTTTGAACATTATGAAAGGGGTATCTGAAAAATTTGGTTACAAAAATGTCTGGTCTGTGAATGGAAACATTTTTGCTAAGGGTCCAAACGGTGTAGAAAAAATCATGAATAATTATTAGTTCTCTTTATGTGGCTGTATTTTGTACTTGAATTTGATTATATATTTTTGCTAAACTTTTCCCGAATATAAAAATTTGTTTATAGGATTTTGTTTTACTGATTAATTGAAAGATAATTCTGAATATGAATGTGATGGAGGTGGCTCATCTGAATATAAGATCACTGGTACCTAAATTTGTTGACTTCAGAAACTATATTTTTTCACAAAATTATGATGTAATAGCATTGAGTGAAACCTGGTTGAATAAGTCTGTCAGTGACGAGGCCATCAGGATTCCTGGATATAATGTAGTAAGAAATGATAGAGATTCTAGAGGGGGTGGTGTAGCATTGTACATTACTAATAAACTAAAATTTTTGGTACTAGATGTTTCTTTGAATATTGAACAACTGTGGATTTCACTATCAATTAATGGAGTTTCTTATGCAGTTGGGGTAACTTATAGACCACAATTTACCAATTATAAAACATTTATCGATGAATTAGAGGAAACATTTTCTGTCTGTATGCTACATGTGGAGAAAATTTTGTGTTTAGGTGACATGAACATCAATATGTTTGATACTGATTCTCCATCAACGAAATACATTTTGTCCATGTTGGATTCAACTGAAATGCATCAATTGGTAGAAGAAGCAACTCGTATTACGGCCACAGGAATGACCCTTATTGATCTACTTATATGTGACGATCCTAACTTGATAATCGCAACCTCTGTGGGTGGAGTAGATCTGTCAGACCATGAGCTGATTTCTTGCAAAATGAGCTGTACTAAGCCAAAGTCTGAACCAAAGATATATACATATCGTGACTTCAAAAATTTCAATATTAATCAATTTCATCATGATTTCAAAACGCTTCCTCTCCATCAAATTTTTTTCACTGAGAGTATTGACACAAAACTGACCATCTTCAATGAGCAATTACTGCATTTATTCAACAAACATGTACCCCTAAGAAGTGTTAGAATAACAAAGAAAAAAGCTCCCTGGCTAACTGATGAAATTAAGCAAATAATGTCTGAAAGAGATAAAGCTAAATCCAAATTCAAAAAGACCAATTCAGCTACATTTTGGAACAGCTACAAATTTTTACGAAATCAAGTCAACCGAATGATATCCGAACAGAAAAAACAATATTTCAATTCAATTTCTCACAATAAAACTTCAAAGCAACTATGGAAAGAATTAAAAACACTTAACATTAATAGTAAAAATAAGCAGGATTTACCCAAGTTGCTCCAAAATTCGGAAATAATAAATAACTTTTTCATCGACAGTATTCCTCAAAGCAAAGGTAATGATACTATTAAGGAATACTATGCAGAGCACAAAATTTGTAATTCTGAATTTCAATTCAGCCTTGTATCAGAAGAGGAAGTGCTTGAAAGATTATCTAAAATAAAAAATACTTCCGCTGGTTCTGACGGGCTTCCAATTAGCTTGATAAAGCTGTTAATGCCACATATATTACCATATCTTATAAATATTTTCAATACTATATTACTAAATGGCATATTTCCTACTAGTTGGAAGAAAGCCTTGATTTTACCAATTCCTAAAATAAATAATCCTCAGGCATTAAATGACCTTAGACCTATAAGTATACTTCCAGGCCTATCCAAGGTAATGGAAAAAATCATTGAAACCAAACTGAGAGTATACTTGAATACAAATAATATTTTACCTTCCACCCAGTCTGGTTTCCGCCCTAATCACAGCTGCACAACTGCTTTACTCAACATAATCGATGATATTGTACAAGCAAATGATGAAGGTTATTGTACAGCGCTCGTGCTCCTAGACTTCAGTAAGGCCTTTGATACAATCAGGCACGACATCTTGCTATCAATTTTGAAATCCTGTGGTATATGCCCAGAAAGTTTGCAATTATTTCAATCATACCTAATCGGTCGCTCTCAAGTAGTTAGAATCAAAGATGAGTTGTCAAGCTGTAGAACAATCAGCAGTGGTGTGCCACAAGGATCAATCCTTGGTCCTCTGCTGTTCACAATATATACCAGCCAATTACCAAAATTTATAGACTACTGCAATATTCACATGTACGCAGATGATACACAGATATATCACTCATTTTTTCCTAGCGACGAGGTAATAGCAGAATTCAAAATCAATAATGACCTTAAAAATATTTCTGAAATATCAGCCGATCACTCTCTCAAACTCAATCCAAACAAATCAACTGTTATTTTATTTGGGAAAAATTCTGAAGAACTGACTCAATCGCTTCACATCAATGTCAACGGACCACTTCTGAAATTTGCTGATAGTGTGAAAAATCTCGGATTAACGATAGATAAGTCATTAAGATTTCGTGAGCATATCACTAGCTGTGTACAACGATCATATGCTGCTTTGAGATTACTATATCCCCACAGACAGAGTTTATGTAGGGATACGAAAAAGATTTTGTGTGAAACCCTAGTGCTTTCACAACTTTCTTTTTGTGCGCCTGTTTATGGCCCTTGTTTAGATCAGGATACGATAAATAGAATCCAACGAGTTCAAAACTCTTGTGTCAAATTCATAACTGGGATTAGAAAGTATGACAGGGTAACACACAAACTCAAAGAATTGGGATGGTTGAATATGAAGAAACGGCGAGATGCTCTATCTCTTTGCTTATACCATAAAATAATAACAGAAAAACAGCCCTCATACTTAACAAGAAAAATAAGTTACCGAAGTGATGTTCACAATATCAACATAAGACACAAGGGTTTGCTGACATGTCCACCTCACAGAACAAAGTTTTTTGAAAGGGGTTTTAAATTCAATATCTATAAAATGTATAATGCTTTGCCACCTCACTTTAAAGATTTCTACTCGTCTAAATTCAAACGGGCTATTACATCATATCTAAAAAATGAATAAATTCTTCTACTTTTTGTTAATCATTATCATTTTTTGTATAGTTTAGGTTAAGCTAGGATAAGTATCACAATACATTGTTATTTATGTAATGACCATGGCAAGGGTTGAGTGGAAGAGCACTTTTAGTGAACTCCCCCTTGGGATTTCCAAAAAATTGTACAAATGGTATTATTAAGAAGAATTATGTGGAAATAAAGACATTTATTATTATTATTATTATTATTATTATTAATTGCTAATGTACAGATAATGTTACGAGATTATTTCGCTACAGCCCGCTTGGAAACGAATGAGATTATTTTACAAGATGGTGTTACATGTAATTACTTGGAAACATATTGTCTAGATCCAATAATAGGAGAAACTATCTGGCAATCACTGAAATACATTGAATGTCAACTTCTTAGATTACTATACGAAGGTCAAGCTACGATTGTCACCGAAAAACAAAGCGGCAATAATTTCTTGGTAATAGAAGACCGCACAAAAATATTTGCCTTGCAAATAACCACTAGCGAGCCAATATGCGATAAAATGATGTACACTACCGAGCATCCCCGTATTTTAGCATTGAAATATGATAGGTTACAAACCCTGTCCAAATGGAAAGATCACGGAGCCAGTGGAGGAGCTGACATAGTGACGTATGTCAACACAAAATTTTTATATGTGGAGCAATCTTTCAAACGAAATTCAGATAAATTACATTCAGAGACTGTCTACCGAATGTGCCTATTAAAACGAGAAATATTAAAAAATCGTCCAGCAATGGCCCCATTTTCTCCGAATGCAGTAGCCACCCTTCTACAACAGAAACTGGGATTTATAGGGAAAATAAATGGAGAAGTACTATATGTCGTGGCTTGTAGTCCCATGAATGTTGAAATGAGGAGAACGAATAAATGTTATGTAGAACTTCCTGTAACAGCTTACATCAAATCTTATTTCATGTCACCAATCACGAGAATACTGCACGTTCATGCGCAAGAAACCGAATGTTATTCAATTATCCCACCTTTATTTTTTATCGACAATAAATGGATAGGTATGGACCCATTTCCGTTGATTTCTCAGCCACCAATACAATTGAAAGCTGATATGGAAGGTCATATCAATTTTCAGACCATACAAAAACTCGGCTCAGGAGGAATTTATTTAGATACGGAAATCACGAAAGCTCAAGAATCATTGATATTCGGATTAGAAAGGAAGGCGATACAAAACATTATAATTCGAGAAATTTCCGGAAAGGAATTTGAAAGCCAAGGATTTTCCGCTATTAATTTATTTGACCGAGAGGAATTAGAAAAAATGGCTGATTCAACAATCAAAAAATTATATGGATGGTTTCTATTTATCGGTGATTTCACTAGTGGATTTCTAGGATTTTATTTCTGTTTCAGAGTATTGAAATTTGTAATTGAAACATTTATAAACGCAATGGCTATTCATCAAATAAAAGACTGTTCGTGGCATATGCTATTATCTTGCTGCGATACCTTAACTATGTTCCTTCTGCACGAAAAACAATGGAAAAAACCGAAAGTTAAGGAAAATACGGAAGATATCCCAACGCAAATTACTGAAACCCCAAAGCTATCGATAAATCCACGGATTCCGAACGCCGACCAGCCAAATGAAACAACCGTTTCATTCAGCGAGCTAGCGGACGAATTACGATCAGTGAGCCATAACCGTAAAATGGGGTGAAACGCAACTATTGTACCAATCGCAACAGTTTTCAGAAAAACAACGTTGTATTTTTTTAACCACTCTGTATGCTTTTCAGGCGGTTGGAATATTTTTTGTATATAATATACAAATAAAGTGAATCATCAGTGGTAATTGAATCAAGAATAATCTCAAACAGTGTAAGAAGTGTTAGTACAATCATTTCATCAACCAGTAAGTTGAAATTGGATATCTGGTATTGTGATCTACTATAATTTGAAGTGCCAATTCAAGATTGAACTGCAAATAAATTGACCTTTGGACCCACAGAAATACCTGAAAAGGTACACATTGTTGTCAAACCGTACGAAGCAGAGGGAGATTCACGAAATATTACTGTGTGAATATTTTATTGAAGGAAGAGACCCGATTATGACCGATTCTATAAATTTGCCTGCAGATCATCTTCAACTTTATAACCTCTTGATCAAGGCGAATCAAGATCAAACCGAACAAATCAAAAAGGAATTTCAAACAACAGCTAGTTCACTTAATGCAAAACTGGATGATGCCAATAAGGAAATCAAGTGCATAAAACAAAAATATGCTGATTTAGAAGGAAGGATAAGAAAAAATGATATTGTAGTTTTTGGAATAGAGATCGAAGATAATGAAAATATTATAACCAAAACTGTAGATACCCTTAATATTAATCTTGGCTGTAAGATAAAGGAAGAACACATCAACAACTTACACAAACTTGGAAGAGAAATTAAATATCTTGTACTTGTTGAGTTCATATCATTCCTCAAGAAAAAGACATTGTTTGAAAGCAAAGAAAAACTCGCTGAACTAAGAGAAAAAGGCATTTCCATCTCAGATAATCTGTCGTTAGAGGATAGAGAAAATCTGAAAATTCTGAGATACCACCAGAAAAAGGCCCTTTTGCAGAAACTAGATGCTAGAATTGAAGGGCAAAAACTCATCATAAACAATAAGGCGTATTCCGTAGAAGAACTGCAACAACTAGAAGATTCATCTCAAGAACGTGAAGATAGTAGTGGGGAAGATTGTACCAACGAAGAGGAAGCTGAGAATCAGGAGGAAGAATCGGGAAAAAAAAAGAAAGAAAACCAAATATAGCCCAATAGCTACCAGAAACTGTAAAAAGAACAAAACACAGAAGTGAGTAGGAAGCATTTTTTGTTGTTCCTTGAACTAGTTTGAAGGTTTTCCTTTTTTCTGCTGTTATTATATAAAAAAAATATATATATAACTTTTGTTGATGAGTTGATCATTGTTATTAGGTATTATTGTTGTTATCATATACTTTTATCGTTATCAGTAATTTAATACAACTATTATCCACTATGGGAGTCAAAATTTGTCATATAAATGCACGGTCTATAATTTCAGATTTTGAGTTTCAAAGACGTGGTCTATAATGAATTTGATATAATTACAGTATCGGAAACTTGGCTTAATAATAATATATCAGACGACATGGTCTCTCCGAAGGGATATGATCTTTATCGACATGATAGGACTTTGAAGAAGAGAGCGATATACATGCGAAATAAAATTAAATCCAGAATTATAAGTAACTTGGATATAAATCAGACAGAACAGATGTGGATAACTTTTTCACTCGATAATAAAAAGGTTGCTCTTGGTGTAGCTTATCGCCCTCCTGACACATCCGTGGATTTATTTCTGACCGAATATGACCGCTCACTAAGTTCCGTAGCCCCTAAGTTCGATTTTGTGATATGCGCTGGCGATTTCAATTTGGACATTTTAAATTTTAACAGTGGCGGCGTTACATGTCTAGGCGATATAATCGAGTCATATGAGTTGAAACAAATAATAGATCAGCCCACACGTTACTCAGGAACAAACAGTAAGATTCTCGACTTGAAAATATGTAGTCAAAACCTAAAAATCACGAAAATCAAAGTCGAAGATTGTTCTTCTGTATCAGATCATTGCATCGTTTCTTGTGAACTTGGTAATAACAAAGAAATTTTTGTTCCGTTTATGTACACGTTTCGTGACTTCAAAAATTTCGACAAAGAACTCTTTGAATACCATCTATCACTTATTGATTTCTCCCTTATTATGTCACTTGAAAGTGTTGATCAGAAATTGAATTTTCTCAAAGTATACTTGGTTTATTCAATATGCACGCTCCAGTTAGAACAGTACAGATCACGAAAAGGAAAGCCCCGTGGTTGACAGAAAATCTGAAGGAAATGATAAAACCACGCGACAAGGCTTTCACCAAATATAAAATCAGGAAGGGTATCAAAGAATGGAATTACTATAAAACGCTCAGAAATGATATTAACTACGCTATCAAAAGGAAAAAAAAGCTTACCTACAACATAAAATTAATAACAATAACAATATGTGGAAAGAATTGAGGAACCTAGGGATACACGGTAAAAAACGAACGTAATACCTAACCATTTACGAGATGCATCGGAAATAAACAACCACTTTGTCGGCCACCTTAACCATTCAAAAACACCTGATAGAGATCTGATGGAACATTACAAGCAAAGCACTATGTGAAATATAAACCAATTCGACTTCACTATCGCTACGGAGATGAATGTGTATAAGAAATTATTGTCCATCAAGTCTAATGCGGTTGGGAACGATCAAATAAGTATCAAAATGTTACTTCATTGTTGTCCGATAATCTTACCACATATTACGCATATATTCAACTACTGCATACAAAATAGTGTTTTTCGTGTTGTATGGAAACGATCTCATATCGTACCTTTAGCTAAAACTGACAATCCACAGTGTTACAATGATTTGAGACCAATCAGTATTTTATGTGTACTGTCGAAATGCTTTGAAAAAATACTTTATGAACAGTTACGTTTACATATATCAGACAATGGCATTCTACCTGATAACCAATCAGGATTTCGACAGGGCCACAGCTGTACTACTGCAATGCTACATATTACAGATGATATATATCGATCTACGGACGAAAATAAAGTTTGTGCATTAATTCTGCTCGACTATTCGAAAGCGTTCGATAAAATAAATCATGAATTATTAAAAGCCTTACTCCATCATCTAGGATTATCGAATAGTGCCACATGTCTTACTAAGAATTACCTTTCTGGTCGCACGCAGTCTGTCATTTTAGAAAACGAAACTTCCCCACCTCTTTCAGTGATCACTGGTGTACCACAGGGCTCCATTTTGGGGCCGCTGTTATTCATTGTGTACACTTCACAGTTTCACAAATGAAGTCTAATAGTCGTCGCATTCAAATGGTACAGAATTCATGTGTACGACTGATATGTGGCCTAAAAAGGCGGGACCACATTACGCAATCGCTCTTGGAACTCGGTTGGTTACCAATGGAAAAGCTAAGGATACTGCATTATTGTGTTCTTTATCATAAAATATTAACCTCAAAGCAACCCCTTTATTAGGGTTTCTGCTCGAGAATTCTCGAGCTCGAGAAGATTCGAGAAATTCTGCTTGGTTCGAGAAAAAAATCTAAAGACTCGAGAATTTCTCGAGCCTTGAGATGAAAATTAAGAATATTCAATTCGAATTTTCCCGCGCTGTGTAACAACACACACGCATACCATGCGCGGGTATTATGTAACGAGTCAGCCAACCAGCTCACGTCACGCGCGCGCGCGCGCCATCCCCGCCCCCGCTCAGCCAGCCAAAATGAGAAACAGACTGTCAGACGAGTTCATCAATGCTCTGGTTCTCCTAGAAGCGTATTTCCTAAGATAATTTTCTATTTGTTTCAGATCTGATTATATTACACTTTTATTTTTTGATTACTCACCCAGTGATCTCAAATTCAATGAAGACTATTTTAATAATAGAAAACGTACCTTACTATTAGTTTTGAAATTTGATTGTTGTAATGTTTATTTAGGATTTATTTTGTTTCGTTTGACCTCAATCTGAGCTAGTTCTGGCCAATGAATGATTGAAAGATTACTTAGTAATAGAATAGTTACGATACGTACTGTTTTTAAGTGCCTACTAGAAACTAGTAGAGCCTTAGAATAGAACCTCATTTATTATTTGATTATCGAAATGGTTATTTTGAAAGATTTATTATGTTTTCATCTCAATCCAAGCTAGTGCTGTGCTGATAATACCAATGAATGATTGAAAGATAACACAGTAATAGTTACGTACTGCTGTTTCTTAGCTCCTACTAGTAATTAGTAGCTAGCTAGACAGCTAATCATGAGTATTAGTAGAGTATTTTCTTGGTGATTGAGTTAACGAAGTAAAAATACGTTAATTTTGTGATATTTTTTATTTTAAATTTCAAGGCTTTTTTCTAAAGGTCTTCTTAGAAAGGCTCGAGACTCGAGAAGACTCGAGAATTCGGGCTCGAGAATTCTCGAAGCTCGAGAACGAAAACAGGTCGAGAAATCAGAAACCCTACCCTTTATCTTTATAATAAAGTAAAGTTCAGGTACGAAATTCATAATGTTGATGTCCGACACAAAAGTAATTTATCTATACCGCTGCACGTCACCTCGCTGTTCAAATCCTCTTTCTCGAATAATATTTCATTTTATTATAACTCTATCCCTCCAGAAATAAAACAATATTCCATTAAATCTTTTAAGAAACAAGTTATGCTCTCATTGATGAATGGAACGATGCCACTTCCTCTACTATAGTATGACTGTAGCTATAAATAAATGAAAAAAAATATATATATAATATATGAGTAACTTACCAACTTACAGTTATTATTATATTTGTTGTCATTGTTGTTATTATTATCTTCTCAGAATTATTATATTATTTTCTTCACATATGGATTGATTTGGGAAGAACTAAAACAGTATTTAGTTTCACTCCTACCTAGGTGTAAAATTCGTTAAATTTTTGTGAATTTTGTTGAGCTCTGCCTTATCTTGTGTCACTGGATGAGTGGAAAAGCGCTGCTTCTCAACTCTGAGTTGAAGAAGTGCGAACTCTGCCTTTTGTGATGAGATTGTATTGTTTACCTGTTTACTTATATTAACTATATGTTTGTATTTAAAATTAGCTTTTCTGTGAAAATTATGGTCTCTCACAATAAAAACATTTATTATTATTATTATAAATGGGAGCTTTACCTAATACATGAAGCACAAAAACCTTATTTCTGAAAGAATAATGTACGAGGTTATAATATTTAATTATTCATCAATTTTCAATAAGATTTTGTCCCTGAAAAAACTTAATCTGACAAACTTCCTTAACATTTGAATTTGAGGTAAAGCTCGATAACACATGTCTTCGATACATTTCTACTTATAATTCTTAAACTTGGCAACACCTAAACTAAAATGCACGGAATCTATGAATTTTTTAAATTTCATTGGTCACAAATGGCGGAAAAATGGGGTCAAATGCAACAACAGGTTGACGCTTGTCGGTCCGCCGCATTTCACGGAGTTTTGTTTTTCGCTTAGTGACAAAGATGCCTCGTGAGTATAAGCGTGATCCGAGGGCTAAACCTTGCCGTAGGGTGTCAGAAGATGTTTACAAAAAAGCGATTGAGGAAGTTCAAAATGGTGTTTCACTTAGAGTAGCAGCAGCTAAATATAAAATTCATTATACAGTATTGTGTAGACGCAAAAACAAAGAAGAAAGAGGTGAAAAGTGTCTTTCCAAAGGTGGTCAAACTGTGTTGTCTGCAGAAGCTGAGCTCCAAATTGTAAACAGATTAGTTCAGTGCTCCGAATGAGGACAACCATTGGATTTTTATGATCTGAGAGTTATAGTGAAAAATTATCTGGACAAAATCGGCCGACGAGTTGAACGGTTTCAAAACAATATGCCGGGGATGGAGTTTGCTTTGGGTTTCGTTGAGCGTCACAAAGAAAGACTCTCGATGAGGTTCTGTCAAAACATTAAAAGGTCAAGGGCTGGATTAACTACTGAACAAGTCAGGTGTTATTTTGAAAATCTTCGAAACTCAATAGATGGTGTCAGTCCGTCCAATATCGTCAATTACGACGAAACCAATTTGACTGACGACCCAGGACGAAAAAGAGTAATTTCAAAACGAGGAATGAAATACCCGGAAAGGGTAATGAAACACAGTAAGTCGGCCACCTCCCTTATGTTTGCAGCCGCAGCAGACGGAACAATTTTACCTCCTTTCGTGGTGTATAAGGCCAAACATATGTACGAAACTTGGAAGATAGGGGAGCCACGAGGTGCTCGTTTCAGTTCAACCCCTTCTGGATGGTTCGACAGCAACTGCTTCCAGGATTGGAGAGACCATTGCCATTCCGTATTTTCGAAACTTGCCCGGAAAAAAGGTGTTAATAGGGGACAATCTCTCTTCGCACATCTCTTTGGAAGCTGTAGAAAGATGTGAAGTACACAACATATCATTCGTATTTCTACCAGCGAATTCCAGCCACATGACTCAGCCTTTGGATGTGGCTTTTTTTCGCCCATTTAAGGAGGCTTGGCGAAGGATATTAACCGACTTGAAAAAAGTCCCGGACCGAAGAGAATCGAGCATCCCAAAGACCACATTTCCTCATCTGCCTAAATTATTGTTGGAAGCCATTAAACCAAATGCGGCAAAAAAAGTTAGGTCGGGTTATCGAAAATGTGGAATTGTTTCAATAAATCCAGATGAAATATTATCAAGACTACCATCAGATTCACAAGTTCCTGAAAATGATGCGGAAGCTTCAACAGATTCTGTAGTTGATATTTTGAAAGAACTGAGATACAAGAATCTCCCTTAACCAAGGCAACAACGAGAAAAAGTTAACGTTTTACCAGAACGAAGTGAAGCAAGAACAGATTTTAATGAAATCAAATGTAGTGATTCCAATGAAGCAGATGATAAAATGGAAGATCATATGGAAGATGACGAAGAAAGCCTCCCTGATTTTTCTCAAGGACCAAGCACCAGTAGTGTCAATGAACACCTTTGCCCCATTGAGTGTTTTGTTACCAAGAACGGTAAAACGTTTGAAGGTGTATTTCCAGTTACTATTCAGTCTATAAAAATAGACGATTGGATATTGGTTGAATTCTGTAGTCAGAAATACATTGGTTGAGTTCAATCCATCGATGAAAATTACACCGCAAATTTTCTTCGGGTGATGCCTTCCATGAAAAAACCTCCAAATAAAATATATTTTGTTTATCCAGACATTCCAGATATGACCAAATTCAGTTTCAACCAAATTATTGGCAAAGTTAAGGACCCTGAAAAGGGCCGAAGAGGCGTTTTGATATTTCAAGTGGACGCCACCAAGTGGAAGTAACTTTTGTACCTATACCTATGTGTTTTTTTAAGAAAATGAATATTTTGTTTTGAAGAAAAAATTTTTTGTTTATTTATAAATGTTCGCCTTCGAATATACGAAGTTAATTTATTTTGTAGTGTACAATATTTTTTTAAATATAAAATGTGTTGCCTTCCACCTCTTAGACAGTTTATTTATAAATTTCCACTTTTTTAGTGTACAATGTTTTTTTAAAATATAAGATGTGTTGTCTTCCACCTCTAAGACAGTGGGAAAGCAAAAACACGTAAAATCAAGCAGGTGTTGTTATTCACACCGGAGGTAAGGTGAATCGCAACACACCCTATTTATTTAAAAAAAGGGCATTTACAACAAAAATTGAAAAATTTCGATTTGCAGGGATGAGGGTGAAGTTAAGAAAAGAGTTTTGCGCTAAGAACAAGTTTTCTAAGTCAAACCGTTTTGAAGTTATACAACCGGAAATGTTGAATATTGTTGATGTTCACCCCATTTTACGGAACCCATTTAGGAGTACATGGAAATTTGAACAGATAAGCACTTACATGAAGAAATATTATTGAACATGAGGCATGAGATTGACCAATGTAAGTAGAAAAAGCAAAACTCAGCTAAGTAAAGACAATGTAATGCGACGTGGAAAGAACTAACAGTGCCGAGTTTAAATTATAAACAAATACTAGTGCGCGCTCAAGAAAAGAGAATAACTAAGGCTCGGACCCTTTCTGTAACTCAATTCCATTACTAAGCAAACTGTCAAGTAAGAATATAATAACCCTCGGGACCAGTTTTGAATAACCGAATTCGGACAAATTAGTAAACATTTTCGTGTATATATATATATATATATAAATATATATATATATATATATATATTTATATATATATATATATGTACTCTTATTGTAGGATACACAGACGCTATAAATGATATTTTTGAAAGTTCTGCGTACGGTACAATAGACCGACTAGGAGGGGATAGCGAACCATATTGAGGGGCAGTATGCGCTGGGATAATAAATCGACGTGGGGTAATGACATCTAAAAATAACATGATACGGGTTGTCCTACTAGCATTGTCCCAAACTGGTTTCAGTGAAACTCAATATTTTAAAGAATTTTATGTGAAGAACAATGAAATGAAGTCGATGTCTTGTATTACAAAGTCTATCGAAAGTTTTGGAGACAGTGAAATGACATTATGATATTCCACATTGAATTTGATGTTTTTGATAGAAGGAATATATTTTTGGGGCCCTTACCAGAAACAATAAATTTCTATTATCCGATTGCCACACCTTCTGAACCCTTAAACTCACAAAATTTGATTGTTCGTTATAAGCGGAGCGTTTCAAATCAGAATCTTCCTGAAGTTTGAAATATTTCCGATTGTTTTCTAGTGTTTGCAAATTTTCTGACAGAAATATAAATGAAAAAATTCTGGAATTAATTCAATCTTGAGGGTAGGTTCACTAGGAAAATTCCAAGCCAGAACTACCTGAATCTGAAATTTCAATTTCTATATAAACGATGGGATTGAAACCTTTGGTGTAAAAGTTAAAACTTTTTCTACATCGAACTTAGATTTTTGTAAGTATCTTCGGGACGAGGAGAAGGTTCTTGACAAAATGGTTAAGGCTTTCGCGGCCGAGGTTATTAGTATAACTACTTTTCTTCGGGCTTGAAGGAGGAGGTGTTAGGATAATTGATCTCTGGTAAAAGTTTGATCATGTACATATAGATCGTAATCAGAATCATCGATAGTTAAATTGAATTGATGGGATTGTTTTGTGAAAGAGGAAAATGATTGAAAAGGGAAAAAAGTAATCGGTAACCCTCAGTTTCAATTGCTAACCATCTAGCTGCTCAAATATCGTGCTGACATGATACGGGTTCAAGGATTCGAAGCATTCAATATTTCAAAAAAATATATATTTTATGCATTTCTGTTATTATATTTTTGATCTTCCATGTGAAAAGTTTGTAGATGTCTGCAGTGACGTTTCGAAGCAAGGCAATTTTCAGTCAATAATTTTGCGGCTTAGTGTGTTCTCTGGCGCTCATGAATTCAAATCGCACCTGCCATTTCATCAATGAAAAGGAGCAGGAGCGGGACTCTGTAGCTCAAAATAGAAGCGAAGCGATAGCGATTCGCTAAAAATGTGACTTTGCTTAAGCTGTCATGAAGTAAAGAGATAAACATTTAACAAATTCGGTCTCCTTCGAATATGGTTGTTTATGTTTTATGTTAAAGTACAATTTTTTATATTTCGTTAAAGCTTCCACGAATAAGATTGTATTTCATGAAATTTGAAAGGTACCGTCTAGTCCAGCTACAAGTTGAACATCAAGAAATCATTTGATAGTGGTCCTGAAAATATAATCTAGGGCTCAATCGTTTCAGAATGATGCATAGAGAAATGTGCAGAAATATATTAACCACCAGTGAAATAATTCGATACTAACAAATCAAATCATAAAGCTTTCGTAAATGATTTGAAAATCGATTATGTTAGTCAAATTCTTCGAACAGATTCTTGAAGAAGATAAAAATTTTTAATATCAAAGTTCTTATAATTAAATCATAAGGTTTCAAGGCCGGAGGTAACTGATTCAGGGGTCATATCTGGGTTTGCTTGCAGAGGTCCACAGGTTTTCATTCCTGATGTTTAGCCTACATCTGAGGTAGACATTATCAAAGTCTATGAGGTAACGGACGCAATGTTGTCGTTCTCACAGCTCACTTTCATTCACTTCAACCGGTATCTCTACGGAAATGAAATTATCAATAATCTCCGAAACGAATCGATAAGGAAGATTACATACATTATATCATGAACAGTCCTAAAAAACTCGAATATCCACCCGACTTTGTTGAACAGATGGGAAATACACAAGCGAATGGGATTCTGTTCAAATTACAAAACTAGCAATGTAATTCAAATTTGAAATTCAAACATTCCAATATCATCCAAGTGATATGGATAATATTATAATTAAGTCTTCATCTGACTCACTCTACCAATAACTCAAGAGAAGATTATACCATGGTCAAATCTATCATTCTTGAGGAATTTTCAAGAGCCGCGTCAGCGGCAAGGGAGAAATATTCCTAGACAATAATTATTTATGAGTTATTTATGACTTTAGTTATTTATGACTAATTTATTTATCAAAAATAAATGATTTTTCAGTTTCATTCATCTCAATACAAATACACAAACACTACATATGCGTTTGACACTGATACTTTGGACTGTGGTTATATCATTTCCATAGTGATATTCAATTCGACAGATTCTGTGATATGACTACAAGAGGAAATGGAGACTATTACAATTAATCCTTTGCCATTATTCACTGGGGGAATAATATATGGCATCATACTGCAGTAATCAAAAGTATAATACCTACGTAATATATTAGTCGTAAATAATGGAATATTATAGCGTTCTTTATAGAGATATAGTCAATGTCTACGTGAAAAAAGTTTAATGCGTTTTTGCTGCGACATCTATACCAGAGGTGTTTTCTGGCGCTCATGTATTCAAAACGTATTCGTCTCTCTCCTTCTCTCTCACTTACGGACAGCCAGATAGTGAGAGAAAGATGGAGAGACGAATACGTTTTAAATACAAGAGCGCCAGAAAACACCTTATATTATTAATATTTTCGTATACTTGACAATGCACTACAAAGTTTTTTTTTCTCCGGAAGGTAAAATAGGTGCAAAATTATGTGTGTCAGTTCGACTGAGAGAAAGGTAATGAAGTTTCAAAATAGAGTTGATAATAGAAGTTCATGCAGGAAATGAAAGTTTCGGTATTGAAATAATCTTCAAGACATGAATGATCTACGATATTGTCAAAAAAATTCCAGTCCTCTTTCTGAATTGATTGCTCCATCTGTTGGCATAAGGTATAAGTAATCAAGGAATGAAGTGATTCGAGTTACGACGTCCGTGTGACAATAATTGAATACTTATACCCTTCAAAAAATATTTCCATAAGGAAGGCTGATATCATTGTATATAGAAATATAGTTAGTCAATCTTACGGAAATATCATTTGAAGGGATGGATACGACCGCGACGCGACGGGTAGATGACACTAGTGATTTCGTGTCTAAGTCATGTCTTTTTTTTAATTTCTCTTACAGACGTCATAGCTTGAATTCTATATTTTCTTGATTGCTTATACATGATTTCATTCATAGAGTTCTATCGTCAACTCTATTATAATGCTTCATTTTTTCTTTCAACATTTCAGTCAAACTGACAGACAGAACTCTGCACCTATTTCTCTCTTCTGAATAGGAAATACGACATTAAACTGTAGAAGGCGTAACAAAAACGCTTCTAATCCTTTTTACACAGGCATTGACCAACTATATCTTTATCTACACCCGTACTCTGATAATACACTTATATGCCCATGCACAAACCGTTTTATAATGAAATCCATTAGGATACAGATTTTCATTACGATACACATTTTCAACCAATAGAAACCCATTATTCTTCAATCGAGCATGATGTGCAAGCTTTGCATTTTGACGTTTGTCAAGTCAAAATCAGTAGGTATTGAATTTTTGAAGAATTTAGTCAATTTTCGATAATCGAATGGAAATGTCTTACAGCAGTGATATAGAAGAATTACCAGCGACTCCTCCACATATATCTCAGACAGGAAAAAAGTACAATCGAAAGGATTATATTTTTCATTTGACAAATGCAACACGTACTTATGTTTTTATTTTCGACCAAATGGAATGAGCTTTCATAGCCTAGCGGCCAATGGCGAGGGCAATGATTAGGAACGTCCGGGTTCAAATCCTGACCTCGGCAGAGATTTTTTTTCATTTTTTTTTTCATTTCTCATTGTTGTATTTTCCGTGGTTATACCATTAATTATAAATTTGGTGAATTTTTCAAAGAAATACGATTGATTACCTACTATTATTGTGTTCAATATATATACCTAATAATATAATATTTTTAGTTCTTCATTATATATTGGGTGTAGATAAAATAGCGTATGCAACTCTCATGTATTGGTTATCAATACACTCGCATAAACCATACTGAACTCACCTTCGGCTCGTTTCGTATCACGGTTTATGCTCATGTATTAATAACCATCATTACACGATCGTTGCATAATATACTATTATAAAATGATTAAGGCTTTCGCGATCGAGGTTTTCAGGTTTTCTGTCTATTGAAAGAAAGATTATGAAGCTTCAAAATGGAGTTGACGATAGGAGTACATGAAGGAATTGAAAGATTGGGCTTTGAAATAATTTCAAAAACATAAATGATATACGACACTAACAAAATTTCACTTCCATTTCTGAATTGGTTGCCATCTTTCGTTGTTATGTATTAGAATCAAGAAATGTGTGTTTCGGGCTACGATCGACGTACGTGATAAAAATTTAAGGAAATACATAACTTGGAAACGAAATCACTTGTTTCATCCACATGTAGTGTCCATACATCTCAAATAGTTTTTCGATATGGTTGTCTTACTATATCCATATAAATAATAATGCTAGTGAAAAATCAACTCGTAATTTGTCAGAACGTTTTCCATCATGATTCTTCAGTACGTCTGCTCACTTGGAATGCGATTGAAAATAGAATTTGGTCATTCCTTGTCATTGATCTGTACAATTTTTTTCTTCGAATATCCATAATAATTATCGAAATTTTACCTGATTATTCCAATTCCATCGTGAATCATGTGGACACTGCTAGGGTGTTGATAAATAGTTTATGGTTTGTTAACCATTTCGGTCACCATGTAGAATGGTGTGTTTACTTTCAGAATAAAAACACCAGTTCCATTGCTCGTTATTCACAACCTGAATCTTAAGTATGAAATATGTGCTTCCCTTTACGCGACAGTAGTGAAATCATTCATGGTTAGTCTAGCTCACAATTTGAAAGTCCAGAAATTCCTTGATGATGGTCCTAAACATATGATCCAGGGCTTATTCAATTCGGAATGACTCCTGTTAACTAATTCGTAAATGTGTAGTGGCCAAAAAAAAAAACAAATCTAACAAGTTTTATTAAAATTAGCGTATCGGTAATGAAAAATGTTTTTTAAAATTTTCCTCAGTTTATGAAAAGAGATATCTCTTTAATGAGAGCCATCAAAAATATTTCGCTTCGTAGAGAATTCACTGAAAGAAATTTCATTATCCCGATGTATTTCATTTCTTCTTGAATGTTATTGCAAAAAAAGACACTGAAAAGTGATAATGGAGGCATTTTCAAAATTCTTTTTCTCGATGTTCATATTATACCATTCAAAAATACTATGCAATCACATAACTTTCAAATTTCCGAAGCAAATGATTTCATTTGTCAAGAAATATTATTTTCCAAAAAAATCCTTGAATTTTCTTATGATTATTTCATTTTTTTTTTCACTTTTCCGATCGTTCACGAAAAAAATAATTTAAGGTTCCCTTCAAATTGTTGATGGAAATGATTTTTTTCAATATTTAACATTTTATTGGATGTAATATTGGAAAATTTGCTTTAAAAAATATGTGTGCATGTTTTCTCTAGATGAAAAAATAAATTTCATAAACAAACGTTTACTTAAAAATGTTAGAGAAAATTTTTATATTATACACAAAGTTTAATTCTGATGCATGCGCTTGTTTCCGAAATTCTATTCTCTATTTCGAAAGGAATCAGATGGAAAATTGACAACATTAGATTTTTTATTTATGAATCAAATTGAATGTGAACAACGCGATTATTTTCATTGCCCATTCTGCAAAGGATATCAAATAGTTTTTTCATGAAAAATATTATCGGAATATTGAGTTCTAATAAATGAAAAAATAAAAATAAAACAGCAAAAAAACTTTTCAATGAATTTTCTCTGTGGAAAGTCTTTATATTTTTAACAAATGAAATGACAAAAATATGTTTTTCTGAACAAAATCATTATTATCTCAATTCATAACTTCTTTTCAAACGAGCCACACCAGAAATTCGAAATTTATGTAATTGCGTAGTATTACTAAATGGTAAACTAAAAAAGTATCCATATTCGATGCCAGCATCAATATACAAAAAAAGAATACCACGAAGTGAAATTATTTCGATGTCTTTCGTCAGATATATTCCATTCTACCAATCAATAGAAATTCGAAAAAACTGTTCATTACGCCTCTGGTCAATACAATGAAGGGCGTTGCATTATATCCGACCGGTGCCAGTGCAGGTTTCTTCACAAAAGACAATGTTGCATTTACTTTTGCCGATACGAATGTCAGAATTTATTTTTTAGATACTGGTACGGGCACACTATTAGAACGGTATAAGGTAGTGCCATCAACATGGAGTCGATGACTTCCCATTATTGCGCCCACGGGCGAGGTATGCCAAAAGCAAACCGAATTCACCCATTCCTCGTTAGAAGAAATATATAAAAATATTCTACTTAGTCGGTGGACATACTCGAACAATTGTTGTTAATCAAATGATATCTTGAACAAGTTGTTCAGACCAGTCCCAACTACCTATAGTTTCTTTTGCATCTGAATTTTCTGTTCGTAAAGCATAGTTGAAAAATGGCATTTGTGGTAATACGGTAGGTTTTTCTGAAAGGTTTCGAAAACTTGATGGTAAACACCAATATTTCTGAAAACAAACACACGTCGTGGTACCTGAAAGTTTCCACGGAGCCAAAAACATAACTCCCATTGGTCCTTCAGTGTGCAGTTGAAAACAGGACACGAAAAGATATCCCACGACTGTAGATGGTAAGTAACAAAAATAATTCTTAGTGAGTTCACAGTGTACTCATGAAGTGTGGCACCGCTCTATTATCCCAGGAGCTAATCATTTCCGAAGTTGAAATTCAAACAGGTGTTTTTTCTTTTTTAGTTTTCCACTTCTTATCAAGAGAAGTTATGTTTATCCCCACCATCTCACAAGTCATGCCGTCATCGATGTTTTTTTAATGGAAAGCATATAGGAATTTCCAAATCGCAAATTGGAAGTTCATATTCTTCTGAGTTGAACCATACTGCATAATTCAAATGCGAGACATCAAGCTCAGTCAATTTTTGAAGGACAACAATGTTCATATTTGTTAACATGCATTTCCTCACTCATTTTGCAATAGATTATCAAAATTGCCAGTTCGAGAACTTTTTGTGAATTGGTTTAAGATTAATTTTCATACTGACCGAACTTGTAGTGTTCATACGACACTTGAAATATGGTTGGTCTCAGCAAAATATGGGCTTCAAATAATGGTAATAAAAGATTGACCGTCTAATCTAATAAATAGAAACTCGAGCAGATTTCAAGTTAGGTCAGAGGCCTATCCCAGATATTGAAAACGGTATAACAGTAGCTTGTGAACCATTAGCTTCATATGCGTTTCATTTTCAAGGAGTCGATTGCAACATTCATCTTTGATTTTCTACATGCAGTGGTATAGATAGAGGACCAGCCACTGAAATATAATAACACGATTGAACGAACTTACCTGTGAAGATCAATCGTAATGATATGAAGCGGATAGTCTGAATATATTACTTCCTTTCTCGCTTTAAGAGGAAGTTGAAATTCTTAACAGGAGAATCTGATGTTTGTATAATTAGAACGAATGATAATAATGAACATTCATCACACTTCAATGGTATTGGGATTTCAAGGTATGATCGCAGCGCCAAATTAAAGAAAACTCCAACTAATCTGCACCACTTTGACAACTATTTCTATTCAAGTTAGGACCTTGACGTTGTTTTGAATTCCGAAACCTTAAATTTTGTCAGCAACTGCTACAGATTTTGGTGTTTTTTCACTTTTTATGCAATGTAAATCATTAATTGTGGTTGGTAAACATTAGTTATAACCTTATATTATTCCAAAATTTCAGAATGATATCGCAACGCACTTTGATTTTGACTGCAATTCATAAGCACCATTTCTACAGTACTTTGACATTGTTTGAAACATTTCACCAGAGGGCGTATCACTTATCTTGAACGCTCAACAACAGATTGCTTTAAAATCTGTAGTATAACTTCCTAGTTCAGAATACTTTGATGAAATGAAAAAATGAAAAAAAAAACAGAAAAAGGATCCAAAATATTTTTTGGATATGTTAGGACGAGGCGCTTCATATGAATGAACTCCACAGGTGAGTACTTTTACTCGTATTACGATCCCTGAGTTCACGGTGAATGTAAAAAATAAGGGGGCATATTTATGTAGGTCCTATTTTTGAAAGAATCGTAGGTACTAGCACAGTATCCATACCTTCACCCTTCAGGAACCCGTTCATTTTTTTGTGATCAACAGAGGTGTAGTGGGAGTACCTATTTGTCGAGCATACAGAGGCATTTCATAATGTAAAAGTACTAGTAGGATAGATATCATTCTCGTGATAATTGATGTTTATTATATTTCTGGAATTGATTATGGGACTATCATTCCATAGAATCACTTGAATGTTGGAGGAATAATCGCTATTTCATGGATCGCATAAGCTCTGATACATTGAAGTTATTTGAAGAGTTATAATTGAATGGATATACAAGAGTTCGTCATACTCCGAATCATACTCTCCTATGGAACTATGTATAAATTAATTGAAACCTTTTGGTCAAAAAGTTGAAATTTTCCTGATTACCCTAACACCTAACTGATATTTTGGAGATACTGATCTACGTAGACATTTTTTCAGAAACCAAATTTTAGCATTCATTAATTCAATCCTAATTGTGTACGTACTTACAATACAAAAAATTCAGTTCCGTTGGCCTGGTAGATATCACGAATAAACAATGAACTTTTGGTGTAAAAGTTGAAACCTTTCTTGAAGGTCAATTACCCCAACAAATGTATAATGAAAACTATGTGTGTTAACCTGCTTGGGGAAGTTATTGTATAGTGAAAAACAGGAAATTGTTATATTTTTTCAAACTATCTGATATATTATTTATATGACTCATCTTTTTCTCATGAACTGAAGAAAAAATTGGAAGACAACATATCATCCTTTTGTGGTCGAGTCAAGGTTTTCCTTATAAAAAAAATCCTAGGTTACCGTAATGAAATTATTAAATTCACAGTTGAATTTGAATATTATGCAACGATCATGTAATGATGGATATAAATAAATGTCATTAGGCGGGATACGAAACGAGCCGAAGCTGAGTTTCGTATGGTTTATGCGAGTGTATTAATAACCATTACATAATAGTTGTATACGCTATTTTATCTACACCCGATAAATAGTGAAGAACCTCAAATTTCAAATAATCTTTTGAACAATTCGTTCAGGGCAGCCCCAAACTACCTACACTGTAGGTTTCGGCTGGCACCTGTCAGAAAACAACTTCTCCCTTGGCTAATACCACGAAGGGCATTGGATTATTTCCGACCGGTGCCAGTGCAGGTTTCTTCACTGAAGAATATCCTGCGTTTTCTTTTGACGATACAAATGAAGGAATTGATTTTCAATTATAGGGACGGGCACACCTGCAGACCGGTTTCGGGCTATTTGGCCTCTGGTGATGTTGAGGAAATGTTTGCACAGACTTACTTATTTTGATTTCTTTTCATGGCAAAAGCTATTACCCATCATGGATCGAAAAAGCGCATTTTTAATTTTTTTCCCACAATGGAAACAATAAAACATTTGTTTTTCATAAAAAATTCACTTCAACATCTCATTCTTTTTCAAACTCGCATTTAAACAAAATATTTAATTTTTCACAGCGAAAATAGGTAAGATATTATAGCATCCTGTACTCGGCATTCAAAAACGAGTTTGTCCTAGAAGATGGAAATATACGAGAGAGAAAAAAGTCAAAGGAGGTGGATTTGGAGGTATAAAAGTGAAACGTTGATGTGAAATCAGAAATGGGTTGTTACCCAGGAAACACCTGAAGATGATACTATGTTAGTGCAATACAAAGTGTGTATTTGAGCTGATTGGTCAGAAAATAGCCTGACGCCGACGTCCAGCTACCAGTCAGAGGGGGGTGCGATAGGGGAAGTAACATCAAATATGAATATGGCAAAATGTGTCCCCCCGTATACTACTGTTGGCGTGTTTTTTTATTTTTCCTGAAAATCATTGTACCATAAGTTATTCAGGGTGGCTCGTTTTAAATGGAATGCACTGTATATACATTCCCCAAAACAAATTTTCCACAACCAACACTTTTCTCAGAGATTAGCCACCTGACATCAAGCTGATATCACTAGCACTAGACGCGCGTTTCTTCAACGAGGTTAAGCTCTACAGGATAGTTTTCAATTGTCTTCCCCTGAAGAAGCTTACCTTCTTAGCGAAACGCGCTCAAGTGCAAGTAATATCAGTTTGGTGTTAGAGAAATTGATCTTTTGAAAAAGTTTTATATAAAGGTATACTCAACAATATATTTCCATCGATTTTTCCCTAACTACCAACAATTCGAAAAAATGTTCGTATATTATCGGAAGAGCTCGTAACGATACACAAAATTTATCGATTAGTGATTCTCGATAGAATCAGTGGTTGCTGGGTATTTTTTCAATTCTCTTCTAGCATCAATTCGATCTATTGAGCGATTCAAAAGGACGTACTTCTTAAACAACCCCCCCCCCCCCACAACTTCCGAGAGATTTTTTTCTTGAGAAATAATAAAATATGAAGCAAAACTCACAGGGATGCATTTGAAAAATTAAGTTCAATATGGCCCAACAACCAAATGTCATTTCTATGGAAAAATGAAAGTGGCAATAGGGAATCGACATAGGTAAGTATAGTTCGAAACATTTCCTGTAATAATCGAATAAACACATGAACCAGTTCACGAAATTTCGATTCTTCAATCCATCCTACATAATCCATTATACCCTTATCTAAGGTTTAGATGTCACTTATGCCTCGAATATGGAATTGCTTGGTCACTATAGGGCATTGGATGAATTTCGGCAATACTCCCTTCATCTATATGTAGGATTTTTGACGCGATCTAGTTTCATTGTAGATATTTATTTTTTGAGTTGAAGGATAGACATACCCTCATATAATTGGTCCGTAAAAGTGGTATGATATATTTTGATTGGTTCAATTTTCTTCGAATGTTCGTCAGGATCGCTGCATTGCCAGGTGTAAGATTTGTTGAAAATGAAGATTTTTTGGGAACTTTCGAGAGTGAATTGAATATGGTGACTGATAAATGAGGATATATTTTGAAATTTCCAAGATAATTTCCGGTTATACTTGGAAAGTGTATTATTCCAGTGGAAAAACATATTTTCTATTGGTTGTGTGGCTATTTTGAACCTGAAAGTTTTCCTGTGGAATTACGAGAAAATTTGGCAATGTTGAAATCAAAAACATGTGAAACCAGAATCCAGAAGCTTCCACATTGTCTCGGTTCAACTGGAAGAGTTCGATTGTTTATCTTAACGGTGAGTAACTACATATTAATTTCTAGAATATTCTCCTCAATTTCCGCATTATTTTTTATCATAATAATAATCACAATAGGTATCATGAATTTCATTCATGTTTATGCATAACAATCTCAATAACAAAAATAAATATATGATATGAATGCGAGATACCAGTATAGAATCTCGGAATTTTACTGCATTTCATGTGCCTTTCAAGTACTGAATTTCATAGCCTACCCTTTGTTTGAAAATGTTCTCACAAAAATGTATATATTTACCACTTTTGTTATCATTAGAGAGGCTTTTGGTAGACATATTAGGTATATATCGGATTATGATAAAAGATGAGCATCAAAAGCAGATAATTGGGTGTTTTCTGTGAAAAGTTCTTTGGTTTCTTTTGCCATTATACCTTAGGTTCATTTTTTGAATACTACATTTTTCAACACATTTTTGAATTCCATATAAAAAGTAAATAGTTATTTGTAGAGATGAAACGGATAGTTGTCTGTATATATATATATTAACCAAAATGTCAAAAATGTTGTAGTGACGTTCATTTTGTCGCTAGTTATTCTGGACAACTACAATAAAATTTTTATCACCCTTCACCATGGGTAAAGGCCAGAAAAAATAACTTTTCGGCATTTGTTGCTGTTGCAAAATGCTTGTTCCGCGTCCGATTGCACAAAAAGTTAATCTTACATTACATAATGATTTTTCAAGATGTTTCCATTTTTGTTTTTTCACCTAGTCAGTTGTACATATAGAAAAAAAAATTACCCTACGAATCCTTTGAAATTTGGCATGCGTTAATAATTCCCATGACGATCATGAAAAATGAAGTTTCCAAAATGACGAACTTGTTTACTGATTTGAGGCTCGATTCAATTCCATATTGAAGTTTTTGAGGTTGAAATCATGATTGCCTGGAGACATTCGGAAGTTCTATACAGGGCGCGATGAACATCATACTGAAAAAAAACAGTTCACGATCATTTGAATAGAAGACTAATGGGTATTTACACCAAACCATTTATTAGAGGTTTGATGTCAAATAGGGATCGAACATGAACAAATGTCCAAGTTTGAACCAAGTTCAACATAAAACCTCCGTTAAGTGGCTTTTTGCAACTTCCCATTAGTATTTTAACGTTTACTTGGATGACAGGATGACAATATTTCTTGCTGAGTGGTATTGGCTTGGACTTCCTCAGTCTATAAAATCAACTTTATTGAAACAAAAAAACAAATCGAATAAGGTTATTGAATCGAATAAATATTTTGAAATGGATTTTAGGTCAAAAATAAAGTCAAGAGTTTGATCGACCAAAGAAAATAATGTTTTGACATAAAAAAATTTTGATGTTCAATATAATAATAATGATATCAATTTATTCACAATAAAAAATATCAATAACAATGCGAAAAAACATAACAATATGTGAATAAATAATTGAACCTCACGAAGTTGTGCACTTGTTGTGAGGAAACATTATATTAGATTTTTATATAATTCAAGTGAATATGAGAATATAAACAAAATGCATAAATATCAAAGATAAATAGTAGTGTAGAAATGAATAGATACAATATAATCATGACACAGGCTATATTGGATATTTTCTTTCAATAATATCTTGGAAATATAGTCTAGGAGTTTGAAGTAATCCATGTGTTAACTTTTTTCTCGATTTGGTAATTTTGATTGAATTTGATAATTCATCATAAATGAATGGAGCTAAATATAGAAATTTTTTTGTGACTTTACTTTACATATGTTATTTTTTACAGTTATTTCATTTTTATTTCGTGTATCATGAGTATGCTTACTATAATTAATGCAATTTTTATGAGAAAATATATAAGTGAGTATCTTGAAACTGAATAATTGCCTGATATCCATTATTTTAGTCAGATTGAAATTCATCAGAAGAATATCTTAGATTTTTATTAAATATGATTTTCAAAAACCACTTTTGTAATATTCCCAAAGGCTTAAGATATATTTGGTCAACTCCCCCCCATGATAAAATACCATGATTTAATTGAGATTTGACTAGAGAAAAGTAAAATCATTTGCATGTGTTTTCTATCTAAAATATTCTGTAAAAATTTGATTTTAGGTAATAATGGTCGTAACTTTTTTATGACAGATTCATAAACATCAAATGTAAGCAACTTCTTTGAATTTTTTTTTGAACCTCTGCCCCTCCCTGTGTATGACCTTGGCTTCAGACCATTCAATGTCAAACAATGTCCAAACATGCTCCGCTGTTTCCGATTCCGTGGATTCTCCCCGTTGTGTGTTTCCTTGCGTGAGCACCATCTTACTTCCAATGGTCATCTGGTTTCTTTTATGTAGGATATGCTGCACTAACATGGTATCCGGAACCGAACCAATTCAACCTCTTTTTTTCGATTTGAATTTTTAAATCTTTTTCTCTATTCAATAGAGTTCATTATATAGACAATGGGAGCCCGAACCAATATCACTCACTCAGTATTTTTTTGGTCTATGCAGAAGAGAGACAGTAAGTGATTGCCAAGATTCGTTATTCATGTATAGAAGGCTTTTCCTCAAAACTTGAATCTTTTCCATTGTATCTCCATTTGAGTTTCTCAATTGGCTTATTGCTGCTTGGAGTAGTCATTGCATAACGGAATATGTGCGGCTGTTCTATAAAACCTTTTTACTGAAATTCTTTCAGGTAACTTTATTTTTATATGCATTTACAAGTATCGGCCAGTTCATTTCAATTTTCATTCTTTTTTCAGCCCTGAAATTCCAAAATGAATATGTTTTGCTTGGTTCAATTTGATAACGGAGAGATGTTTATATATGCTTCATCGAAAGTCAAAGTTATTGAAGGGTCAGGAGTGACGGTTACCCATAGTGGTAAAGGCAGATATAGAGCCAAGGTTCTATGTATGAATAATGACAAACAATTTTTGAATCATCTGATGAACGACATCAAGAATAAAATATTGTATGTATCACTAGCTCATAATGAAGTTCCTAGGTCGGATCATTCAATGATAAGAAAATGCTTGTTCGAAAGATCCAGTCCTCAACAAAATTCCAACGAACCATTTGGAAAACTTCAAGAATCAGAAAGTGATTATGAAAGTACACATATTACAGATTATGAGATCCTTGAGAAGATTTATGATAAGAGAGATGAGAATATTCAGAGCCCAACTCATTCATATGATACGGAAGGAAGTGACAGTGGAATGGAATGGCTACCCGATGAAGAACAGGAAGAAGAACAGTGGGAAGCCTTTTTGAAAAATACAAATATATCATCGAGATCACCTCAGTATATATCGACAAATAACGAAGGTATTCGATTTCAGTTAATAAAAGCATTTGATACCTACCTCAATATACCTGATCTAAAGAGGACATATTATGGAGCTAACAAAATGTCCCGATAAAATATAATCATAAAAGAAATTTTCAATAGGGCGTTTCAACGAAAATTTCAGAGATTCGTAGAAGGACTAATTCTAATATGAAAATCTTACCTGATACTTCACCCCCTTGCTGTCAGCAAGTACCCCCGCCCTATTCTTTTATGGCATGGGAGTCGAGTGATACATCATTTGAGTGGTATTTTTCCGTCTATTACCTCTGTATTTTTCTCGGAAATGGTTCATTCGTTATTGCGAAATTGAATGTTAATCTTTTCATTTAAGAAAATAAAGAAAATTCGCTGTCGTGTATTTTATCGAGGAAATCAACAACGGATAATATTAATTAATATAACGGAAAACGTTCATCCAAAAACTGTCTTACCCGAACACCAAAATGTGGGGGTGCACCATCCTGCTGAAATGCTATTTCATTTTCTGATAAATTGTAATCATTTTCCAAGTCTTGTAATAGAATTAAGTATGCGTGTCTCCATTGAGATCACCTTCAATGAAACATGGTCCAATAATATGATTACCAAGAATGCCGGCTCAGACATTGAATCATTGTGGGGTTTGTGAATGTGTTTCCATCACCAAATGAGGATTCACATCGCTCAAGGAACATGGAGGTCAATTTGAACAACTTATCCATTTATTTGGTTTCCATCACTATACGTTGTTCATTTCCTTACTAAAATAAACGACAGAAAATTTTCTGTAATAACTTGTATGAAAAGTCTAACATTTAATTTCTGAATGACGAAATTTCGAAAAAATTTACAGAGGTACTAGAGGGACAAAATACCTCTTGAATGATGTATCAATCGACCCCCCGTGCAACTGAAAAAATAGGGGGGGGTAGTTGGTGACAGCAAGGGGGTGAAGTTTCAGTAATGATTTTTATCGGAATTAGTCCTCCTGAAAATGAAAGTAGACATGTTCTTTGGAATTTTTGATAACACGTTCGTTTCTGACTTACAGGGGGTCAAGTTTTCGTTGGAACGCCCTGTATTTTCTAATATATGATTCTCCATTTGTATTGACAGTCTCTTCTGATGGGGAGTTTATCAATGTAATTTTTTTTCAATTACAAATTCCAAATTGAAAGGATCTGGTATCCATGAACTCATGATTGATTTATATTCTTCAGTTACTTTCTGAACTCGTTATTTTGTCATTCGTTTTAATGTGAGTAATATTTATTGGCAGTTATAATTTTGTTTTCATTTTCCTCCTTCAACTGAAAACTGAAGGAGAAATTCATATATTTTTATCTTGGTTTACGTAACTTCAATCATGTTGAAAAATGAATTGATTCGAAATATTTTGAAGACTTACACTGCTCTTCTGATTTTTTGTCGCTGTGTATCAGGTGAATATGGCGATCGTCAGGCAGTTAATACCCATCGTATAACAGTATTGGAAAACGTAATCCTGAAAGCTGGCACATCAACTTGTAGAGACATGCCATCAGCCGGAGCCGAAAAAGGTATTTTATAGTTGAATTTTCAACATCAGTTTGAAGTATTTCATGTACAAACTGCACACATTGATATACTTTTACACACTATTTCACCCTGAATTATGTATATTTCTGATTATTGATAAAAATTTGTATTGATAACCTGCTGAAATCTGAAGAAATGGAGATGTGATATCGAATCTATACAAGTATAGACAGGTAGAGTTGTCTACATAAAAAAGTTGATGCCCTGATGAAAAATATTCCAACTGGACCATGAAACCCCAAATTAGTCAGCAACTTGTTCATTCAATTGGTTTCATTTACCTCGACTTCGTTGTCGTCTTTCAACTCTAGTATCAAACCTCGTCTACACTACGGGAAGTTCAAGATGAATAAAAACCCTGGTGCGTTGACCGATATGCTTTTGTTTAGCCAATTCCTTTCGACCTGAGAAATCGAAGAGTAAACTTACATTTTTTGACGGTAGGTGGTGTTGAGGTGGTGATACAAATGCGATTTTGTAAGGGTACATTTTCATTGAGGCGGCAGCTCAAGAGTGATTTTCGATACCGGCGTCTCATTGGATAAACTCTTGCGGGATCTTCCGTTCACCAATAAAATTATCAGTATACAAAATACGTAAGGTCAAGTTCGTATAATAAAGCTATTAATTTTTATGAAATGTTTGACAGTTCGATTTGAATTTGAATGCATTTGGAAGTTTCTTTAATATTCAAAATCTTGTACCTAGTTCTTGTTTCCTTTCACGTGTTTCTTGTTTATATTCCTTTTAAGTGTTTATCGTTGCTGTTCTTGTATGTGTTTGATTTTATAGTGATAGTTAGATTGACTATGAACCGATTTACAAAGCTCAATATAAAACGCTCCTGTAACGTTTGCACTTTTTTAACACTATGAAGAAAGAAGTACTTACCTATCTTCGGTTCCTCAGAAAGTAGAAAGATAAGATATCAATACTTTCCAGTTTCACTCACAACTATTGTTTCGGAAGATTTAAAATCACATCACAATCACTGAGTTTTTGAATTATTTTTCATCAAATTGAAAGCAAAAGGAATACCTGATAATCAGTCAAAATGTGATGACTACATAATTTCTAGCTTTCGCGGGAAAGCAAGAAATTGCATGCAAAACATGAGACCCTGAAATCATAACCTATAAATCTATAAATAATCGAATGGCCGTCGAGCAGACGGATATCATGGTATCACAGATTAAATTAAAATCACGTAAGGTGCGCCTCTGCTGGCAAACTGTCGAAGGCATCTCTTTAGTTAAAATTGATCAAAATCAAGATAGCGAAAAGACGAGAAAATTTGCTTACAATCTATTAGGTATAAGTCAACACACCAGGGTTTTTATTCATCTTGGCGAAGTTGAACAATGTTAGACGAGTACGATAGTGTGGAGAGACACTTCGGCTTACCTCGTCAAACTTCACCGCGCAATTATTTGGGACCCCAATGACAGATTACAGATCTGCAATTACAGCCTTTCGCAGGATACCGGCACCACAGAGCGAATGATATGAGTGCACACCTCAGTCCCGATGACAAATCATTTATGTGCATTCAATTATATTGCCAATTCAAAATGGCACGAACCACAAAAAAGGCGGATCAAATATTTTCATAAAAACCCCAATATGAATACACGGTAATATTGGGACCTTTGGTGTGAAAGTCAACACTTTTTTTACACATTTATTTTATTTTCTATACCAGATATTCACATTTCAAATTTTAAGAAAATATTCCAATTCTCAGTAATCATTTTGGAGAAACAAATCTGTTCCATCTCCAAAGTTGTAAACTATTCGAATTTGATTTGATTTTTTAAATGTCTTTCTTTCTTCTGTTCACTTTTCAGGGTAGTCTAGAAGTATGCCCTCCTACACTTTCATATTGACATTATATGTTTCAAATTGTGGCAGGTTATCAACTTGAAAGAACAGTATTTCTGAGACACAAAATATAATAATATTCCAATTATCATTTTGAATGGGCTTTAATCGTAGGATACCGGGAAAAGGAGTCGTTTTTCGAGAGTTGAAAACAAAAGTGACAAACGTTGAAACTATGAATATTGTATGAATATTTTTCGATGAGATAAAAATGTCCAGAGATCAATTTCTTCCTCTGGAAATGAAAACAGGAAAGCTTCAAGTTCTCGTAATACGTTTTTGTTGAAAATTAATATATTTGCTACGATATTTAACAGCAATATAATACAAAAATTACAGCTTATTCAATTCATCCTAGCACAAACTCAGCTACTTTTCCAGTTGCACACTGGTAGTGCAGAACATGACGAAAGAAATAACACCTACTAGGAATGAATTTCAACACAATGAACAAATATAATATGTGGTGTTTTATCTTACTATACTTCACAGAGATTGCTGGGCATATACGTCATTAGTTCTTTGCCAAGGTGGATTGATTAAGCTATACATTGACTGATGATTTTGTCAGTTACGTATCGATTTTTTTCATTCACAGGGAAGATAAATCACAAAAAAAGGTAAATGAAACTATGATTACCTCACATAGCAAGTGAAGAAACTGGCGGATCTCAGTAAATTATAAAATTAAATTTGTCACCCGTGTAAAACAATTAATTTTTTTGACATATTATATAGCCGAAGAAATTCTTCGAAATCAAATAAGTTATTGAGATGAGACATCTGGTGTTTTTAAAGCTGAATTTCTTATAGGAACGTATGCCATTGAAAGTTTGGTCACGGAAGATCAGTCATTATCTAAGCCCAGTACGTCAGACACATTAGTGATTGTGGAAGATTACCGATTGCCAGATGAAATAGCTCAAAGCCTTTCCGACGTTCCTGTAGTAATTGCTGCAGCTCCACCATCAACTTCAATAAGGGGTAGATAATATTCATGTTTCAATGATATGGGTAGATTTGTTAAAATCAGTATTTTTTCATAAGTCCCTACATTTACAGATTCATCAGTTCAGAGAAAAAAAAGTTGCAAAAAACACAGTTGCTTGTTTTGCGGAAAACTAGTGGTTAATTTGCCCAGGCATCTGAGAGCATTGCATAAGGAAGAGGAAAGTGTAAAAACTGCAATCAACTCTTCCAAGCAGTTGCTACAAGGTACAGGGTATCTGTTATTTTTATTACACGAAATCATGAATATTGAAAATAGATTTTACATTCAGGACATACGGAACGACAGAATTCTCCAAATACACTTGAGATTCGACCTCTCATTATAACCAAATCTCGTGATTTAATTTTTTTTAATGGATTATGCCTTTTATGAATACACAATGATTTGAGTGGATCATCCTATATTGTTACAAGTTTGCTGTTTCGTTCATCAAATTTTCATCATAGAGGTCAGGTTTCAAAATTAAATTAGCACTTTCAATTCCAATACAGTATGTGCCTCGCAGTAGAATACTGAACAATCACAATTCATACTACAAATATCGATATTGTTAAGTATCAGTTGATTCTAGAATTCTTCAGTCCCGAAAGACTCAAATGTATGATGAATGTATAAATAATTTCTTTACTTTCGGACTTCAAAAAACTGCTTCTTGTGTAGAATGACTCATCTGAATATCGTTTCTAAATGATTTGAAACGGAAAAATCGGAAAGCATCTGAGATCCTGTAGATTGATTAAGAAAACCTACTGAAAATGTATTTTGTATTTCAGAACTCAGAAATCCAAAGTATAGGAACCACAATGCCTTTGAGGAGTTGAGGAAAAGAGGAGATTTCCAATACAATCACCTGAATAATTGTGAAAATATTATCACTGTCAGAAATTCTCCTAACCCCGACCAAACTTCCATTGTTTCTTGTCCATTATGTAAGGGCTATTATTCACGGAAATGTTTCAAATGCCACTTTAAGAATTGTAATTTGAGGAAAGAAAAGAAAGATGTCCTACTCAATATATCTAATGTAATGGGTGAAGCCAGAGTGAACGGTCAAGCAGTTAATAGAAAAGCTTCCCCTGAACTCATTAAGGATTTTTTTCCCTACTTCACGAAACCAGAGCAAGCAGAAATTCTCTTCAAAGATGATACTGCCGTGGAGTATGCAAATAAACTGATTTCGAAATATTATAAAACAAATGCAGGTGGTAAACATCATATACATATTTCTTCTCAATTGAGACTTCTTGCAGATATTTTCATCAACTCCAAAATCGTCAACCCTCAAATAGTAGATATTGCGGATCTATTACAACCGAAGCACTATGATAGCATAATAAAAGCCATTCGATTACGATGCGGTTACAACAATGGGTCTTTCAAATCTCCTACAACCGCTAGTAATTGTTGCACATTGCTATTGAAAGTGACAAAATTTCTCAAATGTGAGGCAATAAAGATCATTGATGATATCGCTGAAAAAAGATATGCCAACTTTGAATACCTTCTATCAAATAGCCAAAACCATGACATCACAAGACAGGCCCAGGATAACAAAACTCAACATCAGCGTCAAAAAAAAGAGACGCTACCCACTACTGAAGAAATTAATACATTATTGAATGTACTTGATATGGAAGTGACTTCAGCATATGAACAGGCTTCTTGCAATTTCAACCGAGAAACTTATACTGCTCTAGCAAAGACATCTTTGGCATACCTACTAGTATTTAATAGAAAGCGACCTGGTGACGTTGAGAAAACACAATTATTGGAAATTGCTAGCATGACAAAAGTTGAGGAAGAATATTTATCGAAATTGCCGAAAGATGATAGAAAACATGCGGAGGAATTTTCCAGATATATAACTCAAGGAAAGCTCAATAAAAAGGCATCCAATCTGATACCAAAAATTGTGGCACGGGCTATCGATCTCCTCGTAAAAAGACGTCATGAAGTTGGAATACCAGCTCAAAATCCTTATTTATTTGCTCGAGTCGGATCAGGTTCTACGAGATTGCCATACTTCAAAGCCGATGAATCGCTAAGGCTCATTTGTCAACGTAACAATCTGCATTATAATAAGCTCAATGCTAACAAATTGCGGAAACAGTTGGCAACATGTACGGCAATGTTGTCACCTGAAATTCAAAATATTATTAGTGACTTTATGGGTCACACAATGGCAGTGCATCAAAATGTCTATCAACAAAAACAGGCACATACTGACATCATAGTTATGGGCAAAGTACTGAAGGAGGCATCGGGTCTATCTGAAAGTGACAGCAAAGCCGCTATTTCAGTTGCAAATTCCTGTACTTTGAATAAATCTGATTTACTTTGCTCATCTGAAACATCTGAAATCGATATAAATTCAGATAAATCTGAAACTCAACGAGAAGAACCGCTCGAATTGTCTACCATCATGGAAGAATCTCATTATGACTCCAAAGCCGAATACAAAAATTCCCAGAAAACAAAACGTAGGTTAATGAAAACTGCACCCCGACCAAAGCGTACATGGCAAACTCCTGAAAGAAGAGAAATTCGAAATCTCTTTCAGGACTATATAAAAGATTTTCAGGTGCCCTCAATACATGCGGTACAGGATATTTTGGTCAATAAGGCTCCTAACATTTCTAGAAATGCAGTTGTGGTCCGCAGTTGGTTACATGCTGAAATCAACCGAATAAGAAAACATAGTCGTAAGTTTGATTTTTGGCTATAGCTAAGTTCTGCACAACCCAATTGAGAAACTGATATCTTATTTCGATTACAAAATCATTCAGATATTGATCACTTTCAATAAAAAGGCTTCGTGAAAGGTACACTATTTTCTATATACCTATTTTCATTGTGTTGATTCAATGAAAAATTGAGTTACAGAGAGAAAAACATACATTTATCATTTATTGTTTTCAAATAATGTTGAATATTCCTTTTTTTGTCGAAAGCCAAAGCACAGGAGACTCTTCTAAAAAACCGACTGTTGATAAAATATATTTCCTAGCACGCTTAATGATCTAATATGTGTTCGGTTACACATTACTAATTGGCCAGGAAATATTCAAGTCTTGGGATGAAAATATTATCATTGAATTTATTGAATGAAACAAAAGTAATACAAATTATGAAAAAACAAAAAAAATCAAATGGCGCTCCGGGGCGACTTAATTGATTCCAGTGGCGCATTTGCTTTTTCAAACTTGAACCACTCAGTTTCGTCTTTGACCAATGCATAATAATGACCAGATTCAACGCCAGAACCACAATGAACAATGATTGCATGAATATTATGATAGTTCGTTTGCTCGAAAAAAATGATTTATGGGAATGAATTGAACGTTTATGAATGATATGCACATCGTAAACAAAGGGTGTTTAATAATTATGTGTTATTCTTCTATAGAAGCTTCATGATCTTTTTTGCATTGACCCGGGGAAGAAAAATCCAAAATTCGCTTTCCCAAAATCTCCTTTTCCTCACAATAATATTCATGTTACTAAATATCAAATAGTATAACTTGGATTTTTGAATAGGGCACTCATAGGAAATATCTAGAAAAGTGTGTTTTTTTTTCAAATATAATCTCAGGCAATTAAATAGAGTTTATTCGATATTATACGACTTTCTGAAGGACAATGATTCAACTATAAAATTTTAATAATGTTGTTTTTTTTCTGCTTTATCGAATTTGAATACAAAATTGAGTCTACATATTCTATATTGATGGATTATTCAACTTTCAGAGGGTATCCGAGTGCAGCGTTGGACAACACCTGAGAGACACAAAGTGAGGGATCATTTTAAAACATATTTTGATAGATTCAAGAAAACTTCTGATCGAACCTACCCAACTAACGAAGAACTTCAAGATGCTCTTCATACTGTTCCAGAGTTCAAAAATAAAAATGCTGTTATATTGAGATCAAAAATTCAACATGAATTCAATTATATTGAGAAATCTCGGGAGGAGGAATTGGAGGCAGAAACTTCATGCAGTTCAGATTCATCAAACTAATTCAAATGTTTCTTACTGGTTTTTAATACGCTTCAAATATCTGAATATATCACATTGTGGACATATTCGAATGATAATAGTCGTATGTGTTTCATAAAGTTTTATTATATAATAATAAATAGCTTTTCATTTTTAGAGGCTCTCACTTGTCATTTTCTATAACATACACAGTATATTAATTGATCATTTTTGGGGTAAAATCTTGATAAAGAACGGAATTCTGAATGCAAAAAAATTTTTTTATGAAAAACTACATGAAAAGTTGTTGAGATGTTAATCAAACCAACAACCAAATAAAAATTGCCTTTTCTCTCAAAGTATTTCTCTAACTCAAAAATATAACTGTAAATAGTTCCTTTATCTATATGGTATCTCCATAAGAAACCTGCCTAACTCAAACCAATTCACATTTCCTTGATGAAAAGACTAAGAAGGGTATTTTCATTCTTGTAGTTCGAATTTTCAAGGCTTATCAAAGTAATTTTTTGAAAAATTTTAGAATTTCACTCAATAATTAATAAATAAACGATGAGATCGAAACCTTCAGTATAAAAGTTGAAACTAGAGATCAATTGCCTCCACACCAAACTGATATTTTTGCACCAATCAATATAAATTTTCTTCTCCTGAAGATGCTAACTTTGTTAGCAATTTTTTGTTGAAATGATAAATTCTCCATACTAAATTATTGGAAATGATGTATCAACTACTATATACATGGATCTTTTCTTTATATACACAAAAGGATGTAATCATATACTGACTGAAGTCGTACTACAGCTCATGGAGCCATAACAAGACCATGGTCGTAGCGCTATCTCCCCTGAAAAGTGCTGTCTGCGGAGCCATGATTACTGCTTTACTGCTGGCGTAATTTTACCGATGCTGCGAGCGTCAATCTGTGGCACGTGGAGCCCTAGACTTATCTGTGGAATGTAATTGAATGCCTGCATAAGTCATGTATAGTCTTTTCAAAGTCAATCCGGAAGGCATAAAAACTAAATAATGATAAAAACTTGGGCAGTTTCTTTCGAAGAAATGAGCGGCGTGGTATGATTTATTTTTAAAATTATTAGTTTCATGTGTGGGATCTCATTTGGTATTCAACAAATTCATCAGACTCGGTACATAAGTCTTTCATTTAGCTGTTCGGATTGACTTCGAATAGTCACCGTGTTCTATGAATCTACAAGTCAATACCATATAAAACCTCCCACATAAAAATAATAATTTTGAAAACAAAATTCACCACGACACCCATCCTATACAGAGATTTGTTTTTTATTAATATTTAGTTTTCATGCCGTTCGAATTGACTTTGGAAAGACTATAAATGGTTTTCTCTCAGTTGAATGCTTGTCGACCTTTTCTATATATAAAGTGGAAGCTTCAGATTAGGAAGGTTTAATTTATTGACATATTTGCTTACCAACTGAAAAACTTGAAGTGTTGGAATTCTTTCCAAACGTTTATTGAAAAATCATGAGAAATGCCTCATAATGTTCTATATATGATATATATATATATAGCTCTTTCAATCATGCAATGTTGAATATGAATATTAAAAAAACCTGAAATCCTCCTTTCAGCTCAACTATCTCATGATATATCACACTATTATTGAAAGATAGGTACCAGCGTTTGTTTGCTTCATGGGACATCCTGTACCTACTCCCCTCTTTTACCACCTCCCCCTTTTGATAATGTCGGTCTATTCAATTTGAAGTTTGTCTATTCTCGTTCGAGTCTGTCTATTATTCCGAGGTCGATCTATTGCAACCAACCCACAAAAAATTTGTCGATGTTTCATCCCAAGCAAGTACATATATATATTTATTTATATATATATATATATATATATATATATATATATATATATATATATATATATATATATATTACTCAGTGTCCATAATTGAACTCATTCCGAGAGAGATTCGCGAGTAAAACGGATAGTGAAATTTTTTTTGAAACAACAACCGAAAGAAAAATGGAAAATCTGATGGAGCTCGTCAGAAATATGGAGATGAATTCCGACAAGTGTTGGCTGTTACTCCACACAGTGAACGGTCTCACGCAAGAGAGAGTTGCTCTACTAGAAGACGGGACCACCCCCCCCGTATTACTTGGGATTCAACCTATTATATATTCTACTATTCCATGCTGTGTATGTGGTGCATACCCCCGTCGTTCGCCACGCCAACCCCATTTCCCAGGACCGTTCCAGAGGCGCGGAATTTTGAAGGACTAATTCGTCAGAGGCATGTCCAGCAGCCGACTCCCAGAGCGAATTACCAAGGAGAGTCATTATGATATACCCATAATCCCCCGAGAGCCGCAGCCCATCACCCTGGCCACACGTTCCAAGGTCACGGTCGCGAACTAGCTCAAGCGCCAGTTCCGACAGTGCCATTTCGCCCGGAGCCAGCCCTTCCAGAGACGCCAACCCCGCAAGTGATAACGAGACGTCCAGGAATTCCCCGCCGACTCATCAGTCGCTCTACGACTCAACTACTGGAGTATGGTTAGGAGCCCGGTGTCTAGGAGACCCAGACATCTAGCAAGTGAAAGACTATAA
>JAVJAQ010005708.1:0-10565 GCA_032362365.1 Zygogramma bicolorata | reverse complement strand
GTAGTCATGGCCCAGCTTTTCAGGTTGACTGACAGTCATTCGATATCTGAAGTTAAGCAACGCCGAGCGCGGTTAGTACTTGGATGGGTGACCATGCAGGGAAATACCGTGTCGAAAGCCCGTACAGCTGCAGCGAAATATCATATCATAGCTCGCAGACAATATATCAATGAGCACAAGATATATTGAGGATATGCCGTGCTTCGGAGGAGACGTAAAGCCGTCGGTCCCGAGTCCATGGATGTTGGGCTCGTTAAAAATCCCTACCTCTGGTTGGAATACCAGAGGATTCGGCAAAATTTCCGGTTGGGGGAAGTGTGCTCATCGGCGTCGGTGATTGGCCTTGGTAGCGGAAATAGGCCGACGTTAATTAAAGAAATAGAAGAAGAAGAAATAGGTGGTCATAGGAAAAACAGTATACATTACTTGTGGCGAAGGTGGGATTATCGCACTCGACTTACGTCTCATGCTAAAATGTCAAATGTCACTTTCCGCACTAGTAATGTAATATACTAATAGTATATTTCATTGCTCGACAAATTCGGAAAAGCATTGAAGTATTTGTAATGAACTCTAGTAGAAAGGAAGGAAAAAACCATATAGATAGAAAAATTAAAAAAATATATTCAAACTAATGAATAGAGTCGATAACAATTGTATTGAGTCTTATCATCATTGATCTCTTATTTTCCAGGTGCTGGAACTGCAGGAATTTTAGGTATCCTCTTGAGGGAGCGACACCCCAGCCTACTCTGTTACTGTTACTCCCCTCCCGGAGGGCTGCTTTCCTCCCCGGCCGTGGACTACTCCAAAGAGTTCACAGTATCAGTAGTGGTAGGAAAAGACGTCGTTCCTCGAATAGGTCTCCACCAGATGGAAACCCTGAGGACGGACCTCATCAACGCCATCAAAAGGAGCGTAGATCCCAAAGTACGTACCATTTATATAATCAGATGGAGTTTAGCAATTTCGTTTATTTGTGTTTGAATCATTTGATATGTTTGTGTTTTTTGACATTCAAATACGGTTTTTGACAATGAGTTTTTTCTTCTTAATCGACGCTTCTTTAGCAGATTTTAGATGTTAGTTCTCTGCTCTAAAGAAGTTTTGACAAGACACTTTTCAGAAATTGGAGCAACTGTACTTATTACATAGGTACAGTGATTTCCTTCAATGTCCTTTCCCTTTTCATTTTTTGAACGGGTTAACTCAAAAAATTGAAAATATATGCATAAATATCATATTTTGGAGACAAATAGGCAGATAAAAATTTCAAGATGGCGACTAGGCGCCATCTGAAAAAAAAAGTTGAAAGGGGGTCTTGCGATACATCATTTTGAAGCTCCTGACGAATACTTTACAAGCCTAGAATATGAAATTAATATCTTCAGCAACTACTAAATGGAGGAACATCTGATAATTGCCTGAATACTTCGAAGTTCAACTTCATACTTTGAGGAAATAAGCTGAGTTCAGCTCAGGAGATGCTCGAAATGGTTGCTTCAAACTTCTTTACATTAGAACAGCCTATCCGACATTTCACGTTGAAAATTTTCAAACTCAGCAACGTCGATATTTCTACAAAAGTTCATTATTCTTTGCTATTTATTCAATATTCAGTTTCGTACACCCTTTGCTTCAAATAGCCCCATCAAAAAATTCTGAAGGTGTCAAATCTGGCCAGCGGGCTGGCTATTCCGTAAGACCTCGATATATAGATTTAAGGACTATGGAAAATATTACCCAAATATTTTCTTATTTATCTGGAGTAATGTGGTGGTGCCCCATCTTGTTGCAATAATAATATCCATACCGAATTCATCAATATTCACTTTGACGATTGTGGTGATCAGAGAATCAACAGTAGTTGCCAGCATATTCAAATTCAATTCCCCTGTTGAATTTTGTTCAATTCACCATTTCGGAGATAGTTAACATGGTAGGTATCTAACTACTTGTGAAATCTAAAACTAAATGAGAATTTTTGTAGGGAACAATGATGTTCGTTGTACCGATATTTTTTCTTTTTTTAAATGTTTTTTTCTATGTTGCTCTTTTCTCTATGATATTTAGAATGTGAAAAAAAGTTCTTTCCGTCTTTCTTCGTCTCAAAAATTTTTTTCTTGAACCTTTATTATCGTTACATTATAATTGAATTTTTTTTCATTCAGCTATTATTTAAACCTCTTAAACATGATGTCATTAGTAAAGACTAAGGGGGGAAAATTAAAATTTACAAAAAGCGTCACCATTGGTCGGAACAAAATGTGACATTAAACGACAGAACATTGGATTCATCAGCATTGATATTCATACTCTGTTGGTCGTGCTTGTGAGGAATATATTTTAAACCTGTATTCCTGTAGTAATTCATAGTGAATCTTGGAAGATGACTTGAACTGATTTTGTCGTTTGTCCAAGCACAGTTGAATAATCCACCGAAAATACATTTATAAAGACAGCATATTTTGCATCAGATCTTGATTTTACGTACTTGAAGATCAAAGGAGTGAAAGCTGCTGCCACTCTAATCAGTACTAATTTCTTGATCTCCATATTTCCAGTGGAAGACGATAGCCTGCAGCGTCCTCTGCTGTGGTTGTTCTCAACCTACTTCAGCTGTAGAGCTGTCAACGGGAGAGAAAGACGTACGAGAGTATATGAGGTGTAAGGAAAACGCCAGATCTCTCGGACTGCATACTTCCGATAGCAGTATCGCTCTGACCACTCACCAACCACTGTTTCCTCCTGGGAGGATCATCCTCATTGTGAGACATCATCCAACAACTGGGCAGTAAGTATTCATTTCGTTTATGAGTAGCTTTTGGTTCTGAATAAATATAAGATCTCACCACTGTTATGATATCTTCCACATTTCGGCTAGCTTTGTGGAATCAAAATGTTTGTAAGAATTTGTAGGGAAATATAGTTAGTGGAAAAGTTGATCAAGTCACATACCTACGGTAATCATTTCAATTGTTGCAGTACCTTTTATATACAGAGTGGTACAACTAAAAGTATGCACCTAGCTTTTTTCCTTCATTTCGAATACCTATGAAGTGCTTTTAGAGAGGACACATTTCACACATATCTTTTTGAGCTCTGCCTTTGAACCTCTAGCGAAGAGGTGTCACAACCTTAAAATTTCAAATGTGAAGTGGGGTTGAGTGATATATCGTGTGAAAAGGTACAAAAATATATTTTCAATGATATATTGAAATTCACTCAAACATTCAATGCAATATCGGGTTTAAGAACATCAACTCGATAATTTTGAAACTGATGAAAAATAAAAATAAGTTCTGAGATTTGAGAATGAGAATAACTACAACAGTTCTTTATATAATTTTAACGAAAGCAAGACTTCAATATTGAAATTTTCTATTTCAAACACATTTCCCATTTATCGTTTGCTATTTTTTTTTTTGGAGAAACTGCAGTTGAGTTTAAGAAAATTATGTAGCCAAGCATTTATTTCAATCTTGTCACTAGTTCAGATTTTTAACTTTCATTTTCAAAAAAATAGTTTTGCTAGGCTCACTGCTCGCTTGTTTGAGGACATTCATCCCCATTAAATAGTTCATATGCTGCCAAGTCAAGAAGTATCTTGAAACCCGATTCGTCTATAATGTGAAACACCAACGCAGAACCCCATCAGAACAAAATTGAAAAAATGAATTTTAACAAAATCTATAATATCGTATTGAAGCAGATGGATTAGGTTTTCAACTCATGTTGAAGTAACATTCCAATAAATCAATAAAAAAACTCATTCACTTTTTTTACAGAGCACCTCTTAAAATAGCAAACATAGGAATCTACAATTTATTGTAAATGTTTTGATTCCTGATACACAAAACTTATTTGTATTCTTCATCAACACCAAAATTTTTGGGTTGATGTTCTTTACGCTGATTTCGCATTAGTTCGTCGAGTAAATTTCAATAAATGGGGTATCATCAGAAAAATAATTTTGTGCTTCTCCACATGATGTATTTTTTGATCCCATTCTTTGCGTCAGCCATGAAATTTTACTAAAAAAACTTCATCAATATGGATGTAGAGGTGTGACGAAAACTTGGTTTGAATCGTACCTTTCAGGGCGGAGTCAAATGGTGAGGATAGCGGAACTCTCGGAGAACAGGGCCATTGAATCTGGTGTACCACAGGGTTCTGTGTTGGGCCCTATTCTGTTTTTGTTACATATTAATGACTTATCTATGATCGACATTCTGGTAGTTTCTATTCGCGGATGATACAACGATAGTGTGGAAAGGAAAAACTCGGTGGAGCTACATAAGATAATATCATCCGACTTGGAGAAGGTGAAAAGCTGGTGCGATGCCAATTTACTATCTTTAAATGCATCGAAAACGAATATAATATCATTCAAATGTTTGCTTGAAGAAATTCCAATAGACTCTGCTACATTGCAAAATAAGTTACACACAAAATTTCTCGGTGTATTCATTGACATTAGGCTGAAATTTGATGAACACCTCAAACAACTTATGAGTAAGATTTCCTCAGGGTGTTATGCAGTGAGAGTAGTTTCCAATGAGTTGGGTTTCCATATCGCAAAAACCGTTTACCATACTCTTATTGAATCTCAACTACGATATGGAATACCGTTTTGGGGAGCATGCAACTCATCCCTTCTCTCTTCTGTGTTGATATTACAAAAGAGGGCACTTAGGTGTCTTTGTGAAGTCAAACCCAGAGTACCATGCAGAAATTTGTTCGCTACCAATAAAATTTTGACAGTCATCGCACTTTTTATCCTTGAGACGGTTTGCCGTATCTAATAACATAAATCGAAGTTCAAGTTTGTTTCTACTTGTTATGTTATGTTATATGCTACTTGTTATAGCATTTATACCTTTAGACTTCCTATCCCGACTTCGAATTTAATTAGAGACTCTATATACTATAATGGTGGTAAATTGTTCAATCATTTACCATTAGAAAAAAGATCTGCAAGAAGGAGCAACATCCATTTCAAAAAGGTGGTAAAACACCTACTTGTTGCCAGACCCTATTATAGTTTGGAGGAATATTTTGGCGAATCTTTTTGAGAATAATTTTTATTAATTTATTATTTTTGACTGTTATTTTACATTATAGTGTTTTATATATAGATTTCAAATTGTTTTTTTATATCTACATTTGTATTTCTTGGACTCAATAAGATGCAAATATTTAGACAATAAAGTATATTTTGATTTGATTCCATTTGAAATTTTAGGATTGTGACACCTCCTCGCTAAGGAGATGAATGCATATGTTAAAAAATATGTTTAAAATGTGTCCCCCCCCCCACAATGAAACTGTACTTGTACGAGCATTCTTTCAAATCAAATATAGAAGAGGAAAGAAGGATGCATACTTTCCATTGGACCACTCTGTATGCAGTACAAAAAACTTCTGAAATGTACTGATATTCGAAATCTAATCAATCTTATTCAATTACTGCAATTCCCATCTTGCAATTTTTTCTTCAAGTTGGTGATTTATATCAGGATTTCAGAGAACAATCAATTGAGAACCAACCCTAGTTGATCAAAATATTCAAGATAATTTTTCAACTCAAGTACTGGTTTCTACTTATTCAATTGTAATAATGGAGGTGAATATCTGAGAAAACACAACTTTTTTTTAGTTTCAAATTACCATAGTTTGGACTGAGTCACAACATACTTTGCTGTGACTGAGTACCCTAGGTACCAAAAATGTTGAGTAATCGTTTTAAAAATACACCAGCCCCCAGATTCTATTTCACGAATTCGATTGTCGAATAGGTCAGACTGTGACTGTTGCATACGCTGTACCGACAATATACGCATATTCTAAACAATTCGATAATCTAATTCGTGAGATAGAATCTGGGCTCAGAGCTTTTCAATCAATAGTAATACGGGGGCTGTTGGCACACACTGGATTTTTATATAAGCGATCATAGCACAGTCTTTGTTATGGTGTTCCATCGAAGGCTGTTACCATAGTGAAAAACTGTTTCGTTCTTCTATTTCCTGTGCGTATTTGGGGGTTTCAATTAATTGTGGATTATATATTGTGGTTGAAGATGCCTCTCACATGAATTGTTTTCTGCTGTTCATTTACAGTTCGGGTTTTCAAATAAACAATTGAAAAGTACATGAAAAAAAGATGAATGTCCAAAACCCATAAATATTCGGCTTAGGTAATTGAAAGATTCAAATTGATTCTCAAGCATACTTTCCACCAACGTCTCTGTTTTCAACATTAAATCTTCAGGTAATCACTCTCCATTGGAATTTCAGTATTCAATATCACTATACCCCGAAAGTCAGCAATTCAATACTTACTACCAAAGGTCTAGCAACACATAACGAATGCCAATTTGTATGCCAACAGCCGTCATTTTTGTCACGTGATATGGATTGCCTAACGGCTTCGAACGTGAATATAGGAATAATCTCTACAAATTCTTATACTTGTTAAATCATAGTAGAACTAACCAATACTACTTACTCTATAGTAGTTCAATAAAAAATACCACAAGTTCCTGTACAATTCCCACTAACTATAGTGTTTTAACAATTTCAGACAAAAGTATGAAAAAAGATGGAGGTAATACTAAAAACAAGAATACTAACCCGAACCTTATGCATGATTAATAAAAAAAGTGAAGGGCTATTCAATTCAGATATTTTTGAAAACAAAGAGAGTATGTCGATATCCCTAGAGATGATATATGTATACCATTAGTAATATTTTGAACAGGTCAAAGTAGCTTACCAATCTAGTGAAAAGCTAAAAGGATACAATTTGAAAACTGTTGCACGTTATCATGAGCGTGGTCACATTTTGAAGTACACTGTAGCCAGATTTTCATGGAATAATGGAATATTAGATATGAATCAAAGCGACGACGTGTTGAATATAAAAGAAGGAAAATCGAAAAATTTCACAAACCTTCTTTGTTAATAGATACGTGTATATCATTCATTGAGATGTGAAAGCTCATTCATGAAAAAGTTCTTTCCTAGTTTTTCAACAGTAGGTAAACTTAATAATAATATGTCCTTCCGAAGGTTCAAATCATATATTCTGAATAGCTCCATCGAAACTATTTTGAGAAATCAGGATTCTTATATATTCATAAACTTACTGAATACTTCCTATATCCAGTACTGCAGTATTTGAAAGCGTTTTTGTGGTTTGTGAGCTTTATTGTCTTTGATCTTTTGAATTGGAAAAAAAAAATCATTCCACTACTAGGTATTCTCTACAAAATCAGGATGTGTATTCCATTCATCTGTTTGAAAAATATTTACTTCCCTCTCGTTTACTCCCATCTTCATTTCATGATACCTATCTAGGGCTCTGCTTCACAAAGAACTTCAAAACCACTAGAAAGACTGCAGAATAAAGTTGTTGAATGTAATTATAATCTATCCCGTCTGGAACCTACAATAACTTATATCGACCAAAAAAACTTCTATAGATATGAAAACCCTTCGTAAAATGAGAACATGCATATTCATTCACTTGGTAATCACTGACCACAAACGTTCAAATATTGAATTTGAAAATAATAGAGATATCCATAGTTACAGTAGAAGGCAGATCGACTTCTTGAGTATAAATAAGTCCAAATCAAATTTTGGCAGTTAATCAATATTATTAGAAGGTGTAGCTATTTATAATCGCCTACCAACAAGATAAGAGATATCAATTCCATAAAAAAATTTAAAAGGAAATTGAAGAAATGTTTACTAACCAATTGAATAATACCCTCAACAGACTTGTTTGAAATAGTTCCTATTTTTTTTATTTTTGACTATATCTGTTTTACTATATGTACCATTCTTATATTATTTATTTTAATTCCATTTCCCAACATAAACATCACTATTGTTTCTTGGGATAAATAAAGGAATGGTTCACGTAAAAAAATCGAACTGACAGTACATACTTGACTTCAAATCTGCTGCAACACGATAAAAACTACCTATATAATTTACTATGTTGTATTAAATTCAGCTCTCTAACAGCCGTTAAGGAAAGCGAAGGGATCTTATTATGCCGCTCTCTTTCGAAATAACTATTTGAAGATGTCAATTTTTGGCAGCCTTGGTTTTGAACTCTTTTGGCATTTTTACTGAGTGCCATAGACTGATATTCTCTATTGAAGCATCGAATTTCTTATCACAATTATCTAATTTGAAGTAACTAAAAGATCTAGACACAGAACTGTCACTTTTGAATGACAATTTTCGATTGTTAAATAACAGACTTCGAACAAATGTCGGCAACATCGAGAGTGCTGCCAACGAAATGTCGAAGAAAAACAGGCGCCAAATTTGATATTCAATACAAACGTTCCAATGCATTTCCATTTTGATACTCTTTTTTTTTTATTCTTTATTTAACGTCGGCCTATTTCCGCTACCAAGGCCAATCACCGACGCCGGTGAGCACACTTCCCCCAATCGGAAATTTTGCCGAACCCTCTGGTATTCCAACCAGAGGTAGGGATCTTTAACGAGCCCAACATCCATGGACTCGGGACCGCCGGCTTTACGTCCCCTCCGAAGGACGGCATATCCTCAATATATCTTGTGCTCATTGATATATTGTCTGCGAGCTATGATATGCTATTCCGCTGCAGCTGTACGGGCTTTCGACACGGTATTTCCCTGCATGGTCACCCATCCAAGTACTGACCGCGCTCGGCGTTGCTTAACTTCAGATATCGAATGACTGTCAGTCAACCTGAAGAGCTGGGCATGCCCTTTTGATACTCTTGCGTTGATTTCAATGTCGTCATCGATGACATGCAACAGTTATCAAATTGTATTCACTATAGGTAGATATCTGTCGAAAATAAATATACTTTTTTGTTGATATCACGCCAAACACTGAATAACATGTATGCAATAATTTCGACAGACATGTCTTTAAGAGGGTTTTTTGATGGAAAAACATCTTATATCCGTTTGCAAGATGATGGATCAAATACGCATATCAGTTCCATCACTACTAGCGTTTTCTTCTTTCTTTCTGGCGTGGTATTAACTAGGAAACATTTTTTTCCAATTTTCTGAAGTATTAATATCCAATGTGGATGGATATATCGAAGATGAGGCTATATAAATTAGTTCCGTAGTTTTCTGGGTTTGTAGCCTACCACAATCTGAAAAAATAAGAATTAATATTGGAATCTATACAACTTCGAAAAGTGATGAAAACAAAGCTAATAATAATTTTTCAACAGCATGTTGTGTACAATTTGGAAGGTCCAGTTAGGGGTCTACCCAATTTAAATACCCCTCAGGCACCAGTATTTGGAAGTATCAATATGCAAAACCATGAAATTGACAGATTTTCTTCACACTTGCCAAATTTTTCCCTGGAAGAGACCAGCAGGGTGCTAAAAATACTACCTACTTTAGATAATCAGGGTTTGCTACATCCTTTGTATTTTTTAAGAACATTAGAATCAACAATAGATTTTTACAACTGTCCTTTTTACAAAATCAAAACAATTTTGGCTAACTGTTTAATCAATGGAGCAAAAATATGGTTTGATGCTTTTTTCGATAAACACCAAAATTATCAGAGTTTCAAAAATTCGTTCATTAAATATTTTTGGAATGAACAAATGCAAGACAAATATAGGGCAGAAATAAAAAATGGTATATGCAAAGAATCCTTTCACGCATTGTGTAGCTTTGGCAAAATTTTCAGAACCCCCTTTTACAGAAAAAGTTAGAAGGGCAGATTTTTACCTTGAAAAGTTGCTGCGTCTATCGAAAAACAGTTCTTTCTGGATAGAACCATTCGAAAAAAACACTTGACATAGTCAGTGGGCATACTTGAAGACTGGCGTTAAATCAAATCATCTTTCGAACAATCTGTTCAGGCCAGTCTCAAATCACCTACACAGTAGGTTTCGGCTGGCACCTGTCAGAAAACAACTACTCGGAAAACAACTACTCGGATATAATTCAATGCCCTTCGTGGTATTAGCCAGGGGAGTAGTTGTTTTCTGACAGGTGCCAGCCGAAACCTACTCTGTAGGTAATTTGAGACTGGCCTGAACAGATTGTTCGAAAAATGATTTGATTTAACGCCAGTCTTCAAGTATGCCCACTGACTATGTCAAGTGTTTTTACATTTTCCTCGCAGGGGGAATGGGCAAATTCGGTTTGCTTTTGGAATACCTCGTCCATTGGTAGATGGCGTAATAACTTCGTTGCTCGCATCAGCTTTGGCCGGGGCTTGATACTCGTGTAGGAGTTTGATTTTTAATTATGGGAAATCATCGACTTTATGTAGATGTTGGCACTGCCTTGCACTGACGAGTGGCCAAATAGCCCGAAACCGGTCCGCAAGTGTGTCCGTCCCTATAATTGAAAATCAATTCCTTCATTTGTATCGACGAAAGCAAATGCAGGATTTACTTCTGTGAAGAAACCTGCACTGGCACCTGGTCGGATATAATTCAATACCCTTCGTGGTATTAGCCAGGGGAGCAGTTGTTTTCTGACAGGTGCCAGCCGATTGTTCGAAAGATGATT
>JAVJAQ010005702.1:0-28380 GCA_032362365.1 Zygogramma bicolorata | reverse complement strand
TATATATATAGTGATTTGTCAGTCGAAGAAAACAGACAAAATATGGCAAACGCAACTCAAGCAGATCACCAACCTCAACAAACAAATAAACTTAACCTTCTAAAGTCTCGTTTAGAAAATATCAAGCCTTATGACGGGGATAGCAATACCCTAAATAAATTCGTAACTGGATGTGAAAGTTTGATAAATCATTATATGATTATATCATCATATGAAGATGTCACTTTCCAGAGACATATGCATCCAAGAAAAGTTCATCGGTAAGGCAGAAGCTATGGTTGGTAACCGAGTAGAATTTAATACTTGGCACTCATTCAGTTTTTTTCCGATAGCATAAATATGGATTGCCTAGTCCAAGAGCTTACAAGAGAACTTTCAAGGGAGAAAACCTCAATAATATTCAAGAAACATGTCGTAGTCGATTGAATTGGAAAAGTGATAAGATTTTGTACCTTCCAATATAAAGGGGAAATAACTAAGTCGGGAACAATAACATCAATAATTATGTATTCAGTTCTACATGATATCGCACAAAATGAATTCGACTGAAAATTATTCAAACGTTATCGGAATACTAGCGAATGCTTAACATTTCTCATCATTGTGGAACTTTAACAATTGCTTTGTATGAAAGTTTTTTTTTTTCATATATTGCTTCTGCCAACGAGCAATAACTTGATGCAATTGATGAATTGTTATTCATAATGATCAATATCTCAGTGACATTGAACCAATACAGGCCCAATAAAAGTTATACCTCGTGGGTGAAATATTTTTTTTCTTTTTGTTGATTCATCAAGTTATCTTAACACGCAGTGTATTCCGAGCTCCCTTCGTTATATTCCATTAATCCGTCCATAAAAAGGAGCTTTCAGCAGAATATCGCAACACGCTATTAACAGCACGACAAAATTCTATGATCAAGATATAAATTTCCGTCCTGAAGAGACATGTCTCCTACAGAAAGATCCAAGATAAAAACTTCATGAAACAGCTATAAAAACACGTCATGTACTGAATAGCGCAGGTATATATTGAAGGCATAAAATAAGGATTAACTAGACGTGTCCCGTTCTGAACTTTAGTCACAAGTTGATCTTTCCACGAACGACTTCAAGTGATTGGATGGTATAACGTTTGTCGTTTCAGAAAACGCGAGTGGAGGAAAGCTATTTACGTTCATTTCCCGGAATTTCCGACGCATGGAAACTTGAGATTCCATTTCGTTAATGCAAGAGATATAGGGAGTCTCTTTGTACAGCTGGTTTCAGAAACTGATGGCTATAATGATATTCAGATGCCGTTGGAGAAAGTAATAAGAAAGTAGCACAAATATATAAGAATAATATTGGTTTATTATAACGAAAACATCGGCTTGATTAAGTGAATATTAGGTTGGCCATAAAAAATGTGAACATTAGGCGATCTTGGTCAATATTCGAAGACAATAAAAGGTTATATCTTGGTGCCGATATTGGTATGATATTATAAATAACATCATCAAAAAGTGATATTCGGATGTATTAAATTGATGTCCCCTCGTCCGTCTTTCGTTTTTATATTCCAAACTAATCATTTATCTTATTCAACGTCGAAAATTCCCACTCTCGCTTACATGTACTTACCGAAAACATACCTGGAAGATACTCTAACTGCTGGAGGGTTCAAACTAACTATTTCCGATTTGCCAAGTCTTCCATATACATATTTCGCCACGGTGGTGACTTGTGTTATGAAAGAGTTATATAGTGTAGATTTGGTTCGCGGCGACATCACATGATATCCTAGTCATGCAATTTTCTGCAACCCATCTCTATTTTTCATGAGCCATAACCTGCCGGATGACCCATATTCGCCTCAAGATATTTTTCACCGCTCCAATCCCAAGTAATAATACGCTACGTTGTATTTTCCACGCTGGAAATAACAATAAACTTTCCAAAGTGTCGCACTCATGTATTTCTTTTACGGCAAAACAGTCGTAGATTATGCCCATATATTCCAACCATTCGACGAAGAATACAGAAGCTCGTTAATGTTTATGAAGTCTAATGATTTTTATCTGAACATACACTTTTCCATTTCATCCTCCGTTAAAGTTAATATGCGAATAAAATGGAGACTCGCCTCCATTGTCTCTCTATATGAGATCCACGTCTCCTAACTGCAGGAGTATTTTGTTGCAATATTCTCATGTTGTCAGCGAGTTGGGAAAGATGGAATTCGATATTCACCATAACGGCAGAAAGATTGAAAAGAGTTGACTCAATATACTTTACGCGCTTCCTCCGTAGTTTTTCTCAATTTTCAACCTACCACAATCTGGAAAAGTCAAGAATCTATATTGAAATCTACACAAAAAGAGAAGGGCATTGCTGCGTTAATTAAAAACAGTCCTCGAATGGTTGGAATATATGAGCATAATCTACAACTGTTTTGCCGTAAAAGAAATACATGAGTGCGACACTTGGTGAAGTTTATTGTTATTTCCAGCGTGGAAAGTACAACGTAGCGTATCATTACTTGGGATTGGAGCGGTGAAAAACATCTTTAGGCGAATATGGGTTATCCTGCAGGTTATGGCTCATGAAGAAGAGAGTTGGGTTGCACAAAATTACATGACTAGCATATCATGAAAATTCGAGTACCGCGATCCGTAACATCTTGAAAGGTTCAACAATATCGACCCCAGTTCAAATAATGTCTTATTTCAGTTCTACTGAGTTTCTTCCCCTCGACGTACATGAAATTTACTGAAACAAATTTTTTTGCCTTAGGACCTTCAATATTTGAAACCAGCTGTCCTGATGCAAAAAAAAGAGAATGCTGTGAAAAAAACATTAGAATTTAAATAATTTCATTGTCAGAAAATGATGTGAACAATTTGCACTGTGAATTCTAAATACGAATCCGCAATAACAAAAAACAGTGACCTTTCAGTAAAATTATGTTTTACTAACAATGTCTTGTCGCCTCGAACATATCTTAAAATCACCAAATCTATACTACGTAACTCCTTCATAACACATAAGTCATTTCCGTGGCGCAATGTGTATATGGGACTTGGCAGATCGGAAATATTTAGTTTGAACACCCCAGTGTTTCTTTCAGGTACATTTTCGGTTATTCGAGTATTTTCTAATATAATTTCCAGGAATTCAAATCCACTTCTCAAACTACGGTAAACTCAGAGTTTGAATTATGCAACAATATCTTATCAAGACCGAATATTATCTTCCCTTGGTGGGTTTATACGAAACTTCCCACCTCTGTAGAATACTGACTAGCATCCATAATGGAAATAGTTTTTTGTTTACATTACCTGCGGTACTAAAGTTTCTTATCGCGGAACGTATGCAAATATTATATGCAACTTACTTTCACAAGAAAGCAGATACAACTTGGCTGAAGGCAATACACTTTTATTAAATTCGTGGTTTCGATTTAGAATCATTATTCACTCGAATTAACTGATATGTTACAGTAATAAGTAGTGTGGACTAATGCAACATAAGTTTATAGATGTTGAATATATAAAGACAGAGAGAAACGTGATTGTTACCATAATTATTATTTTATATAAGTTTAATATTGAGCATATAACAGACAATTATAAGTTTCGTGCCAGGGACGATCGAATGAGGCTAATAATTCATATGAATCCGAGTTTTATACCATATTCCTAGTAGGGTTTTTGAGAGTCCGTTTCTAAATATAATTGAAAGCTACTGGTATATGCTGTGAACTATCAGAATCTTGTCACCGACGAAAAGCTTGTTGAGAAATAGTTATCGGAAAGTTTCAATAATCAATTGATGGAGGAAATTGAAATTAGGAATAATTACGATATTGGTGAGGAAGAAGATGCAGTGAAGATTCATGGCCCTCAGAGTGCAAACTAATCTTTTCTCTCAGAGGTACCTATACTATTATGAATATATCGAAAGGTCTCTAGTTGTCTGCAACTGTCAATGTAACAGTCCCATAACCATATTTCCAAGGTCCTCACTACAGTGGAATAATGAGAGTTATGATATTTTAAAGGGCAATTGTTATAAATAATTTAAGTGGTGCAAACATCATTAAAAATCTTTCTTATCGAAATATTTACAGCTTGTCCAATCCATCTTGGCACAGAAATAATAACGTATATGCCCAGCGATCTCTGTGGATTACATTAAGATTAAAAATCACCTATTATATGTGTTCACTGTCTTGAAATTTATTCCTAGGTGTTTTTTTTTTCGACTTGGTCTGCAACTGGAAAAGTATCTGAGTTTGTGCCAAGATGGATTGGATAGGCTGTAACTAGTTTTATCTGATGGCATGTCATAATGACAACGTTATGTCACTCAATTTTAATGACATAAGGAAGCTCATTATGGGACTAAGTACCATAATGAATTCATTATGGGACTAAGTACCATAATGAAGTATCATAATGAATTCATTATGGGACTAAGTACCATAATGAATTCATTATGGTACTAGGTACCATAATGAAATTCTATAAGGAAAACATGTTGTCAAGGAAATGGCAAAGCACAGCTCACTCACCTACTAATATTTGAAACTACACAATACTTACTCCTTTAAAATTAGTTGTCATTGTGACATGTCGAAAATGCAGTTTTTAATTTTTCGAAAATGTATTGATATAAATGCCATCAGATAAAATTTTGTATGTAATACGAATCATAAACAATCATTATGGCACACGCCGTGTTATTGGACACGGCTACGCCTCGCCCGATAACATTCACGACTTGTACCATAATGATCGCCTTTATGATCCTTATTACATAAATAACTATTATGTCATATCTAAATTCTTTATGAGCCAAAAACGTGACTTGATTCTCCAATGAGTGATAAATAATAATATGTACTTTGGTACAGTTCTATGACTTTTTACGTTCGATTTTGACACATATCGAGTCAATAACACGTTTATACATAAATATAAGGTATCGTTTCAGTAAGTTGCAATGATCATATTGAAATTATTTTGAAAGTAATATAATAAAATATATTCTTGAGAAAATGGTAAATCACTGTGAGTTGCTACCAAACCAAAACAGCAATCAAGTAAAATATGTAATAAGAACCGTCTGGAACTCTGAACTTGAAACCATCAATATATCAATCGAATAATTTGATCTCAAATAAGTTACTGTGAAGTTATCGATTGTGTGAATCTACCAAAAATAATTGGATTAAAACAAGTTAGGTACCTATGAAATATTCAAACTTCCAATGTACAAAATAAGTTGATTTATTAAGTATGAATATTCCAACGAGATTTTCGTTTCTAACGGATTGTACAATTCTCAACTCGATTTTTCACATTTAGAAAGAATGTAGGCTTTCCCGGCCGGTGTTGATTGATACATCACAAGTTTTTCGGGCTTGAGGGAAGTGACCTAGAATTTTGAGTTCCGCAGCTTTCGGCTACATCTGCGGCAGCCATCTTCAGCGGCGTGGTCTTTGGTGTTTGGATTTTTTTATTTTTGATAAATTCTCGCATGGATTTCGAAAAAAAAATCACGTTTGAAATGAATTTATCAGATGAATAAGTATCCTCCTATGTATTGACCTAAATGAAAAACGTTCATATTCAATATGAAACAAAAATTCGCAAAGCAAGAGGTGCTGAATTCCCCTAGTGTCAGTTAGTAATTCCAGGGCATAATTATTTTTATTTACGACTAATACATAATGTGAGTATTATAGTTATGGTTACTGCATTATAATGGCATATAATATTCCCTCAGGGAATGGTGGTGAGGGATTAATATAAATAATCTTTAATTCCTCTTGTAGTCCTATCATAGTTCGAATTGAATATTACTATGGAAACGATATTACCAGACGCATAGGTAGTGTTCGTATATTTGTATTTAGGTGAATGAAACTGAGGAATCATTAAATTATGATTAATACATTAGTCGTAAATAAAGTAGAGTATACTACCAGCAATAATAACTATTATTCTTTCGGAATATAACTCCCTTGCCGCTGACGCGGCTTGGTTCGTAAAAATTTCTCGAGAATAGTAGCAGCTATCATTATTGACTCATACTTTTGTAACAATATTGCCTTGCGGTATTTTTAAAATGTCTAAGACTTGTATTCTTAACCTCGACGAACACGAAATTCTACAGTTTCCTACAGCAGGATAAATCCGTGAAGATGAAGTTGTACTCTTCCATCAATTACTTCTTTCCTGGATAATGACATTTTCAGACATGGGGGTGAATTTCCCAATTCGATACATTTTCGAATAATGATATCTTCACGGGGAGTTGAAAAATCTCAAGGTCACTACTGAACAGAAACTGTTCAAAAGGTAAGAGAAGAAGGCGAATTAATAAATTTCAGGTCGATGATCTCTTTCTTTTCTACCTAAAAATGAGAATTCCACATAAATAATCACCAGTATTTTTCCACAACTCGTTCATAGGGAATCATTCCGAAACAAAACCAACGAATGCTTGAACCGAGGCTTGAAGATTCAAGTTTTATGTACACCCTATATAATTTGAATGACAAATAAAAAAAGGATGTATTTTTTTGGAGAAGGATTGATTCTGTGAATTTTTGATAAAATCTTTCGTCTGGTATCATTTACAAAAATTTCATATATATTTTTTCTCCCACAAAGTTGAAAAATGGTACATTCACCTGAAAAATGTTGAATATGTAACTGGCAATTAACTAAATCTAACTCAAAAAAATAATTTTTCCACTGTTTCTGATTTTTTTATATGAATGAAGTTGAGATATCAGAATAGATATACATGAGTGAGTTACACACCATTATATCATTTCAGAACTCTTCAACTATCTTCTAAAATGGATTTGATTTTCTTGATATTCGAATTAGCGCAGCAATTTTTCAGTGCATGGTGTGCTGCTGGCGGAGCTTGAGCGAAACCTATGCTAGGTTAGCATAGGTTTCGCTCAAGCTCCGCTAGGAAGAGGAATCGAAAAAAAAAAATCTGTAATTCGAGTAGAAAAGTGTGGCAATACCATTTGCAGCCCAGAAACGTACTAATACTGGGTTTAATATAAATAAAGAGGGAAATTTGTTGAGAGCTGTATGTTCACTTATAAGCTGTTTGATTTATGCATTGAGTATAATATATTCATGGATTTAATCGACGTTTCAGTGGGTATTTGTTGTTCATGATTTTTCACTTATTATTTCGCTTCGAATGCTTTGGAATGAAATAGTTCACACGCTTTATCGTCATCATTCTCATAATTATGGAAGAATAGCATGTGACATTGGATTGAAAGTGCTTTGTGGCCATCGTGTTCGTCAGTGCCTACTCTGAACAAAAAGAAATATTTTATCCACGAGAGAGGATAAAAGTGGACTTAGAGCTTGAAAAGAGATCAATTTTTCTCTCAGAAGAAGACAAAGTCGGTAAAACACTTTGCCGACCTCTTGGCAGTTTTTTGATTCCGTTCTCTTTTATTCGACACAACATTCTACTCATCGGAAGTCTTCAGATCCTCTGGTATGACAAACGCATTCATCAAAACGAACCCCAAATTTACACACGTGTTATTGTTATTTTTTATTCTCCACGTGAATGAAAACTGCCAACAGTGACATTTGTTGGGAATCTCATGTAAGTGTATATTTCCACTGCCAATTTGATGGACAATTTTAGTTTTTCAACCACACTCCAAAATGAACCTTTCCGCATAGTTTTACGTTCGCAAACATGATTATTTCTCACAATTATTGAAATTTGACATCAGTGTGCCGCAAAGTGACATTTGTGTGCCAGAAAGTGACATTTCTGTGACAAAATTCAAAGACCCACATACACACTATCCATTGCTTGGCAACGAAGAAACTTCCAATCATTAGAATATCAACAAACGTAAAACATAAAATATTTGGAAAATATTTTTCCCCCATGAGTTTTCAAATGAGATTGAACTGAAATAATTATTCGCGATAGAAAATACTCCGTCAGAACTAAGAACTCTCTTTGAAGTATCATATTGACGACGGTCAATTTAAGATAGAGATTATTTTTTCGATACTCATGAAAAACGCAAAGGACAGAAACTTTATTTAACTCAATATCGAACGAAACAAACTCAATTAGTTATATCAAATTGAAAAAAGAACAAAAAAGAGTAAATGTAATTCCTCCAATTCCATAAAAAATAACATTACTTGTGACTAGATATATTTCGGATATGAGTACATTTATTTATGCTTAAATGAAACAACTTGCATTTTGTGTTTATAGGTGGACAGATCAGAATTGAGACGTTTATACAAGGTTGTTCCTGGAAGTATTCTGTTCCCTGTGATTGAGGGAATTCATATCATTCCCTTTGTGGATATGACATCTCAACAATACAATTGACTGAAATCACCTACTCACCTGGTTAGTGAAACATAATATTACCACAATATCACGATTTCATTTATGATATTTTTCATGCATTCTTTGAAATTATCTGTATGAATAATCGAGCAACCAGCAACCGGTAGATTTGCATTTTAAACTAGGTCACGGTGTCGGGGTTCTGACACTTCCATTGATGAAATACGGAAACAGAAAACTGCCATAAAGGAAAAAATTCAAGACAATCTAAAACCTTAGCAACATCTGCCTCGATTATGTATCCACGTTGAAAATTGAAATATCGTCCCACTTACTCTAAGAACATTGCATACCTCATGTAGCAGAACGAATAGGCACTTGAGCAAAAGATGCTGCCATATGAATGATGCTGTTTCATACATAATATCATCTGGAAACTCTTCGAAGCAAAAAGTTCACTTGTGAACATCGAGTGTTGATGAATAATAGAGGAAATTGGATGAAACATGCATGGGATCGTAGATGTTGGTATTTTAACCAGAAAACTTTGGATGTAGTGAAACTTTGTTTGCAAAAATAGTTTTTGATGATTTGAATAGTTTGCCACTTGTCGGAATGATACTGTCCTCAGGGGTAACTGCTGGGGATGAACACTTTGATACTTCTCCATATTTCCCTAAATATACAAGGATTTTCAAGACGTGTGAATTGACAAAAAAGCAATCCTTCGTTCGTTTGATAAATAAAAAAAAGGAGGGACTGAATGATCTTATGACTCGAATCAACATGCAGTGTCAAGTTTCAAAAGCTATCTGTGATGCGAAAACTTAAGATTTGATTCGATTCTCGATAAAGAAAATTGAAAATTGACATTTAAATGTGAGTTCATTGAACGATATCATGTCTGCACAATACCTTCGAAGATTAATGTTTCATTTTTCCTACAGAAACAAAAATCATTACTTTGTGTGTTTTTCAGTACTATTATTTTTTAATATATACTCTCCCAAAGCCGCTGATCTGTAATATCATCCAAGGGTCATTTACTACACAGTTGATATGATGAACATCATCTACCCACACTTGAGTTATGAGGATGAAGATCTGTCAAATTCGATTTCTTCACAGCAGTGACAGTTTTTTCGGATTGATAATAAGCGGAATAATTTTAGGTGTTGCACTGTTTTTCATGAAAAAATATAATTTTTATTCGTTGATTTCGACATAAATCGAATTGAAGCCTTTCTACAGGCTGCCTTGCATTCGTTACACATGAACACTTCGCTCAAAGTACAGGAATCATGAAGGTATACCGTGTCAAATTATACAGGCTGACTCACAACTCGACCCAATGGATTGTGAAAAAACGTGTAGAACATCACCTCCTCACAGTGTGTCTACTGGAACTTGAACTAGTTTCATCAGGAGATTGATGGAAATTAATGGGGCACGCTCTTTGGAAGTATACAGTGCGTGTTCCAACAAAAGTAAATTCTGGGTCTTGAGTATTCCGGAGACAGACTGCAAAAAATTCTTCCAAAAAATATTTTACTTCAACCCGGTCTATATTAACATATTCATTTCTCTATTATCTGGATCTCACTATGTTCTCTGGAATATGTAAGCGTGTTCCTCCTGCCTGAACTTGAAATAACCGTAATAAGCCAGAATGACTGGTCACTTATAGAAAAGCTAGTGATATGCAGATGATATTATTTCAATTGCTGATAGTTTTTTTTACAGTCTGCCTATCAAAGAGGAAATATCTAAATCTGAAACGAATCGTTATCTCTGAAAGAATTCACGACCCACCTAGGCGTGAATTCTTTACTTCATGTAGGACCTAGGATTTGCGTTAGTTGAAACACACCAGATAATATGACTCAAAAATACTCAAGATACTATTTTAAGTTCTGATGGGCGTGGTGTGGAAAGTTGGTTATCATTATATTTTTTTTCCAATTCATTCGTGCAAGTTGTAATTCACCTTCATGGGTAGTAGTATTATTCATGATATGTTTCATACCAAATACCATCGACTCCGATCGAAGTGATTCAGCCAGTGAGGTCATTCGCGGACCCGAAGAACCATGAAGGGAAGCAGAATCATCCCTCAATATGACAGAAAAATTCTCAAGAACAAGATATCGGCCATGTTGGGGGATCGATCTCAAGCCTTCATGATTTCTGTATTCGAGCAATGTGTTCATATGTAACAGATGCAAGGCAGGCTGTGGAAAGTCGTGTATCGAAATTATTGTTGATTTTCATAAACACAAATACTGTAACGCTTGAATATTTTTTCAGGAAATGATTCAAAATAATTTTATAAAAATCAACTTTTTTCTGAAGATGCAGAACTCTTAAGCAAAATTCGCATCAAGTGCGAGTGATATCATTTTGATCTCTATAAAAAATTTCTCCTGGAAAAAGTTCCAATTTTATCGGTGATTGGATTACGACCTCGTTTCAGCTTCAAGTATTTCCTCTTCTGAAAGTTTACTATGAAGTATCGATTCAAAAAATCAATGCCGCCCGCTCTATCAAAGCTTTTCGGAGCAAATAGTTCACTCATGAACATAAAGTGTTGATAAATAATAGAAAGACTTGGATGAGACAAGCATGCGAATGCATATTGTGAGTTAACTGGAAAACTTTCAGATATATGGCGGTGTAACTCGACTGTTTGCTGAAATAGTTTTCATCGAATTACAGTTCCAAAGTTGTTTTGTGAATAGTTTGCCACTTGTTGGAATGTCATTGCCTTCTAGATTATTGTAGAGATTGAATACTTTGATGCTATAACACAAGTCCTAGATATATAATTTATGTTTCAATCGATGGATGTCTCTTTTTCCCGTGGTTGGGACTGAATCACTTTCAATTATACCAATATAGCAAATATCATGTGAATGTTTTTGATAGGGGAAGGAAGGGATGTAATAAGGAAATAATTCGAGGGGTTTTCTATTTCTTGAGATAGATTAAAATTCGTATGTTATCCTGGTTATATGTCAAATTGGTATAGTGGTCATGATACGAAACTGCAAGATATATATCGAACATTTTCCATTTTCTGGAGGGAGAATCCCAAAAATGAGTTTCACCATGCATAATAACTGAATTTTTTTGTAAATCAATAATTCGAAATGAAATGGTATTTGTGGGTATGGAATTTCTAGACCTCACGCTTGAGTTCGACATTCGGGCTATGATGATTATATGGAGATGAATCAGACTTGTCCCAATTCATTTGATGTTGGCAACACTTCTTTACATACGTGCTGACAAACTCATTTATTTTCTGACTGATTAATCCTAATGGAATGGTGAGTAACTCATTTTACATTATATCATTTCGACGTTATCATCAGCACTGCTATACCAAAAATAGGGAACAGATACAATTTGAGCCATTCAATACGAAAATTTACACTTTTGAAAGATTGTATTGTTATTGTTATCGTTATTGATGCTGAACAACACATCGAATTCAAATGAAAAAAAAACAGGTAAGATACAAGGTCCAGAATGTTAGTTCAAAAATATATGTGAGAATATTGGCTCTTCTACTTCTCATCGAAAACAAAACACTTTTCAGTGGTTCTAGAGGTATTTATCATGCCTGTGTGATTCAGAAAAAATTCAAGTTGAAAACAAACCAATGAATAGAATGTTTCTTGTTCGATAACGATGCAAGTACTGAGACTTGATTGGGACCCCTCTAAAAACCAACAGCGAGAAAAAAGAAACAACTCCGTCTTCGTTATAAACAAACGAGCCAAAAACAATGAAACCGAAAAACCGAGACAAACCAAGAACGAAAGAAAGGGGAGAAAAACCACACTCGTTGACCAGGTTCATTTCCTATTCATTTTCCATGAATAGGAGTAAAAAATATATCCCCTCACATACCCAGTTTGTTGAATTTTAAGAAAAGATTGTTTGGTTGCCTACTCAAAAACTGGCGAAGAACAATAGATTTTTAACAATGAAATTTTGTAACGATGACAAAGAATGTTACAATGAGCTATCGTGTGTTACGGTGAGCATTATAGTTTTAACATTCTTGATTTTTTCCGTATTGAGAGTATAACTCTGCCACGTTTTATTATTGTTGAATCTCCTCGGAGATGGCGCATATAGTAACAAGGCCTGATTGCCGAATGACTTCTGATATACCATAAATAACATTTACCATTTCAATTGCCCAAACTCAATACATTGACAATTTCAGAATGCAGTATCTGGAAATTCACAGAAAGATACATTCCAACGCCTGAACAATAGTTACCTTCATTCCTGAACACCCCTGTTATGTGTATTGTTATTCATACTGTGAAAGTGAAATGAGATCACCTAGGATATGTATATTGACTGGGATGTCAATTGGTAATGTCATCAATTGTGAAATAGATTTAGAGTTATATACTTCGCAGTTTTACTCTATAATATGGCGCAGTCGTAAAACCAGATAGTTCATTATAACAATACTGAAGAGAATAAGTAAAATGGAGTTTTTGAAGCAATCGAATGCGATGTCGATGGAAGGAGATGTTACGATGAAGAACTGGAAAAAATTCAAGCAGAACTTTGAAATCTATCTATTAGCAACAGGAGGAGTGGGAAGAGACAAAAAAGTACAAGCAGCTGTATTTTTACATTGTATTGGCGATGAAGTAACAGATATATTAGATACATATGTGATCATTCCTTAAAACCTACTCAACTCTTTAAAATTACTCGGAACCTGTAATTGTCTTATTGCATCCACTTTATCTGGATCAATTCTTATTCAAAATATGTCGGGCATATAATTTCAAAAGAGGGAATAAGAATTGATCCAGATAAAGTGGATGCAATAAGACAATTACAGGTTCCGAGTAATGCTAAAGAGTTGAGTCGGTTTTTAGGAATGATCACATATGTATCTAAATTTTTGCCAAATCTCAGTAAATTAACAGCGAAGTTGAGAGAGTTGATGAAAAAGAATTCAATATGGATTTGGACAAAGACGCACGATGACGAATTCAACAAACTAAAAAAAAATTTGATGGAAACTCCTGTTCTTCAACATTATGATGATAAATTACCAATTGTTTTATCTGTTGATAGCTCAAAAGACGGTTTGGGAGCAGTTATCCTTCAGAATAATGCTCCAGTGGCATATGCATCAAAATGTCTTACTGAGGCACGAAAGAATTATGCTCAAATTGAAAAAGAAACTTAAGCAATAATTGCTTTCGGATGTCAACGTTTCCATCAATATTTATACGGAAAAAAGTTTATTGTGGAGAGTGATCATAAGCCACTGGAGACTATTTTCAGGAAAACTCTCAACAAATGTCCATTGAGACTTGAAAGGTTACGAATTAATTTACAATGCTATGATTTTGAAGTAAAATATAAACCAGGTGTGCAGATGTATTTTGCAAATGATCTCTCGAGGGCTAGTGTTGATGATCACTCTTTCAATATAGATGAATCGGTCATGAATGCTCACCTTCAATTAATACACTTGGATAATGTTGTGAGTAATGAAAAATTTTATGAAATAGGAAATGAAACAGAAAAAGAAGGAAGTTATTTCACCCGAGTAGAAAGAGAAATTAAAAAGTCATCGTACTTAGAGAATTATTATTGTTGAGTATATTCATCTATTTTTGTTATCAGATATATTATTTGAAGGAGATGTTATGTGTGTTGTTATTCATACTGTGAAAGCAAAATGAGATCACCTAGGATATGTATATTGACTGGGATGTCAATTGGTAATGTCATCAATTGTGAAATAGATTTAGAGTTATATACTTCGCAGTTACCACCTACCCCATATTTATTCCATACGATATTACATCGAGTCTGATACATCGTTCGAAAGAGAGTGTGTTATCATGATATTTCGACATATCCTCCACTGCCATATAGCAGTATGTTGTGAAACAAAAATCTGAAATATGTATCTGTAGATGGTGTGAACCTCAAAGGCAAAATCACGTCCACTGGATGATCGAATACTCAATCCTTACACAGAAGTATGGGAGTTCTCTAACAGCGGTCACATCGTACAGCAATGCCGTTGTCTGGCATTGGATTTTTGAATGCGATTATTTCGAACGTCCAAATTTTGATTACTGTCGAGGGTTGTAGCTTTCTCTGTAAGTGAACCGAAGGCGATTCTCGTGTGCGGCTGGTCCTTTGTTCCGGCTCACACCATCTACAACAGATTCGAAGTAGTAAGACAACTCGTATTGGTCAGGCGTTGTTCTTCCCTGCCGACTCTCAGTAACTGCTTCAGATATATTAAATATTTTCATTTCATCTTCTGAACAATTTGTACAAAACAGCCTCAGCTAGATATAAGATTGATAGGCTGACACTTGTCATGAAACAATTACAGGTGCCATTGCAGAGTTCTTCTCAGATTACCGGATATTTGTTTCTTGATAGGAGTGCCGGAATCAGTTTTCAATTATTGGGAAGGGTGCAGACTTGCAAACGAATTTCGAGGTAATTGGCCTCCCCTCAATGCAAAATTTGAAAGCTCAACAATCATAAGTTGATCATATCGAAAACAACCAAAAGCATTGTATGACTTTTTGATGACGTATCCTATATTATCACTTGTGATCTTGAAGGATTCAATGAATTTCATTATTTATTATCATCATCATTGACAGCTTTGGGTACGATGACTAAGTTCAATATTAATTTCCATCTAGACATCCGATATCTTTTTTTAAGCTTACAGGAAAATCTGCAGATATCGTATAACTTCCAGTAGCTTCAACTTATGTTCTGCTACCAAATTCATTCGACAAAAGTACGAAATAGAATAGAAGTATTCAATAGCACCTTCAGCCATTCAGCTTCAGCTTACTCAACCTCCATACTTTTCCAATTTCATCGATATTGAAAAATCATATAAATGACAAATGAATGAAAGTGAAGAGATATTACTTCTGAAATTTTATTCGACTCTGGCATCTAAAATTTCTCTGATTTGTGAATGATGTTGGTAACTAGTTAAATCATAATCCAACGGAAATGATAGACAATCATTTGTTGATTTCAATGCACCACATTCATGAGCCCACAACTTCGAATTTACTTTTGGAGTCTCCGTCAACCAAGTACAAAATCAATATAGTGGGTATATTTAATATTCCGATTCAATAGGTAATGTATTCATTATTGTTTGAATAGTATCCATTTCAGCTGCGTTGATTACAACTGGTTCATGACTATATTATTCAAGATGAAATTCGGCAATATCATCAAATAAAGATATATTGAGAAGGTGTTTCGGGGTTCCATAATACCATAACACGCCTCATACTCTTTAAAGTAAAACACGTGTTGCAGTTTTGTGAACTGTCTAGTGAAGATCACGTATCAAAGTGTTTTTAATTTCATCATCATGATTTTATTCACTCATATACCGGCAGTATAATGACAACTTGAAGAATGTTTATACAAAATCTGAAGTAGATCGGACTTTGCCTCCGTCTTTCACCACCTTAGGGTTGGAATTTCGAAAAGTCCTATCTCATCGAATGCCTACATCATGAAAAAAAAAACACTCTCGCCAAGTATCAGATCTCTACGATCAGAGGTTCGGTCTGGGTGTTGATTCACCCCCAAAAACATTTCTACCCGTTTTCAACCCTGTAAGGCGATGAATTTCATCAGAATATGAAACACGTCTTCCATCAATTCGGTGAAAGAGTGTTTGTGACAAATTTGAAGTACATTGGACCAAGGCATCACGTAGTTTCGACTTCTGAGGGTTGACGTTCGTCAGCTGGTTAACGAAAACGAACAATTTTAGAACAACAACAACAGTTTTAGTTCCCCGTCAGGGGTGAAATTTCGGAAAACCATTATTTTCGGAGTCCTACGTTATACGAAGAACAAACCCTCCAAGTTTCAGGACTCTTAGATCATCGGTTCAGGCTGTACGTTGATCCGTCAGTCAGTTATTCAAGACAAAAGTATGGATTGACTTGTAGTGATTCAAATATAAAAGCAAAGTTTATAGTACCACTGACTTTTTTGTGAAAGCGTCCAACATTTTTAATGAACATTACGATCGTCTATACTAAACCGTTCAGTCAGCGCACACCATTGAAGCTCATATCTCGCCCGCTTTTCCCGACTCAATTTACATATACTATCATTTCTCATTGAATTTTTTATTCAATCATAATGAATTATAGCTTATACACTCTGTTAGTGAAAGAATTTTCTAATTCGGATCAGTATTTCCGAAGATTACAACCTACAAACAAACAAAGAAAGTCAGAAACGAACCTATTCATAACATTAGTATAGATTGATATCTCCATTCTCCACACATTACCTGAAAATAACGCATTTTATCAATCAGAAATGACCCGATCATCAAAATTATACGGTTCTGTGTATACATCCGTCATCAGCCCTTGAATCACTGATGACGGCAAAGAGGTACTTGAAACAAACCAGCACTCGTAAATTCCCCGGTACATTCGTTTCATGAGAATGCGAACACTTTCGCAAAGCAAAAAATATGCTCCGATCGATAGCACCTCGGCGATTTCAACAATGCTGAATGGTCGCGAAGGGCAAAGGAATAACTTCATTTGAATTCCGTAGTGAAAGCTTTCAGACTTTTATATCTTCCTCAGTTTTTTGCAACTCGAATAGTCTTTGCCCAGATCCAGGACGAGTCGTTAGGTATAAATTACAGCTGGCTGTATTTTTTTGGAGCAAGTCTAATTTGGCTGAATTTAATTTTGTAACCGTGGCGTCGCAGTGAACTTGGAGAAAGCGGTTCATCAGTCACAAAAACCTTAATGCACACACAGTGACGTGGTAATGGAGTTTCCTACAGTCTGCATGACGCCATGTGCTTTGGACAATTCACTACGAGCGTTCCAGATGGAAATGATGGAGAATCGAATGAACTATATACAATTCTGAGGTTTCTCATTTACCTCTGAGAGATCGAAAACAGGAGTTTCAGTAGCAATATTGTGAGTCAAGAGGATAATTGAATCAATCACTGTGATATCTCAATCAATTATTGTCGATACAACGTGAAGGCTTAAGAAAAGTTTTGCTGGTATCTTAATCGAAGTCATCACAGCCTTGAAGTTTGAACTGAATTCAGTTACCAGATATTCACATAAAGAATTTGTATTCAGACTAGTTCTACTCAAAATTCCAAAAACTCATAATGAGGGATTCGATTTCATTTCAAGTCTGAAAACCATGTACAGGGCTGAACTGATACAGCAATTAACTTATATAGACTGCGGAAATGATAAGTGAGATCATGTGATTCCGAAAATATTAGTCATTCGAACACCTCACCCTTATTAACTTTAACTTTTGAACTTTATTCCAGTGAAAAGTTACATATCTTTGACATTCGAATCCAAAACCACAGTCCTGTCATATGGCAGATAATGGTGTTGCACATCACACTCTTGACGATGACCATTGAATTTGTGAAACAAAATGAAGTTGATTAGGCATGCAATCAAGAAAGGTTTTCCAATGCATTGTAAAGCCTGAAAATAGCCTAGTGTGGGAGTTGAATGAATATACATTCCACTCAAATCATTTCAAAACTTTATATCTAGATCAATGTATTTCATAAGTAGTATGATTCAACTGGTATTATAAACAATTCAGAATTCTTCCATCAAACGTGAGGTGCCTACTTCCAATGTAGGATGTAAATGACAGTAACAATAATTATCAATTCAGTCGATCTTTATCTGTAATAATATGCCATTGTTTTCTGAACATGGACTGCACTGAAAATCTGTAATTCCACTCGAAGGATAGGGATTAAACGAATAAATTTGTTTTACATCAACCCATCACAAGAAACTAGCATGTTGAGAACTTCACTAATTTACGCAACACTAAAGCGAAAAATTTGATATACTTGCACAGTCCAGAGTTTTGATGCAACATTATGGCATCAGTGAATAAATGAGGGTTTCTATTCAATTTGGTGGAATCCAACCCTTTCGAAATACGGCCATGGAATATATGCAATTCAGAGACGAATGGATGCCACCGAATGGCTGAATGAATCAGTTCATCTGATTTGATGGGAAATACAATGTGAAAAGTCCTTTATCCATATCAACTGAATGGTACAAGATAGGCTTTTGGAAGTTTGAATTTTATACAAGTTTTCGTATATTTTTAATGACAGTAGTACACAGAATTTACTGGAAGTGATCTCGGCAAACAGTTATGCCTTATTCTTTAATCAATTCATCTTAAATATTGGATCTGCAATCACTCTTACAAAGGGTCGTTTGAATAGGATTTCAGCACATGGAATTTGAACTCAAATTCTTACGGTTCATTTCATTGCCCACTCGGCCACCAGCCGACTGGGCAATATCATAATAATGGCAAAGAGTGAACCCTCATGTCCTAAAATGATTTCAGAGATACGTCGATAGGAGCCTCATAGTTAGAAAACATATCAAAGAAGTAGCATCAAATTATCAAATTATCTGAACCTTAATGAGCTGTATTCATTCAGTTCTTCTCATGCACATCTCTAGTCAGTCACATATTGAGCGACACTGGTTCTCTCTGTCCTACCGTATTTTGTGTGACATATGGAATTGCTTCTTGAAAATCACATATTTCTGAAAAGTCGGGAGATTTTCGAAGAGTTTCCTCAAATTTACATTTCCTGATCAACTTATGTACTAGATCTGGATTGTATCCGTTAACTTCAGACAGCATGTTTAGTCTGACTGACAGAGGGGGTTTCCTATACATTTCGAGGACTCGTCGGTAACTTCGTGTTATCTTATGTGTTCCAAGTAGTTAATCACGGATTTATGGGTTGAAACCACTAAAACTTGTTAGTCAATTAGTTAGAAAAAAAATTATCGCGAAAATTGCTATTTATTAATTTTTCTTCCACTTCCCATCGAGATAGGCCGAATCTGGTCAAATATGCTCCTCAACCGCAATTGAATAATAAGTATAATTAAGATAACTAATGAACAATTCGTTCGAGTGAGCTTATCAACACCTCGAGTGTTTGAAGTTCACGCATACTAAGCTAATACGATTGTTTTTGATATTATAACTATAATTATTTTTATATCAACATGAATCGATGGTAAATGCTTTTGAAGTGATTGTCATACAATAACTATGAGGAAAACGTGTCATATTATGTAACAAAAGCTGACTGTTTTTCACTGATGCAAACTTCGTTAGGGTGTTGTAAATTATATGTACAACAAACACAAGCTGAGCTGTGCCCACTTCGTTTGGCGTTAATTATATTTTTGTGATGTGTAGATCTCAGCATTAACTTGTATCAGGTTTATCACAAGGCTCTGTCTTCTTTGCGTACTCAACAGATTGTTTTATAGAAGTCGAAAATGTTACGAACTATTTTTTCACCCCTTAAGACGATAAGTTTCAATTAAATGTCTTCCATCTATTCTGTTGAAATGTTTATGCAAAATTTGAAGTAGATCAGACCTAGGAATCACATTGTCTCATACAAATTTTTCCCCCGTTTTTCACACTCTCAGGGGTGGAATTTCAGAAAACCCCTCTTTTATCGGATGCCTACGTCATACAAAGGACACACCCTCCAAGTTTCAGATCTCTACGATCACCGTTTAGTCAGCGCACACCGTTAAAGCATCATATCTCGCCCGCTTTTCTCCAACTTCATTTACATATATTATACTATTATATCTGGCTGTATTTTTCGTTCAATCATAACGAAATATAGACTTTATCACTTCCGAAGTGTAGGCGCTCACGGTACGAATATACAGCGCGGATACGCGTACTCGAAAAATGTGTTCATTTGATATTTCAGTTATAAATTGAAAAAAGATACGATTTCTCCATGTAATTTTTCCCATAGAATCGATTGGTGTGACCAGACTTGGCCTATCTTGATGGGAGGTGGTGGAAAAAGGAAAATAGCTATTTTATCAATAAATGACACCATAAGTTAAAACACTATTAAATTTCCACAGAATTTATCGTCTTCCCGACATGTTTCGATACACTGCATCTTTTCCAAGCGAATGAAGTGTAACACTAAATCATTCTTCAATTTCTTATCCATAATGATAATTATACGAGTCCTAAACGCGAAATGTTTTTCTATTTTTAAAGTCTATCTGACATTTATTTGTGTCGTTTACTGACGTCTAGCGATACGGTTTCATATGTGTTGTCATGGTGACTTGATACAATGCAATTACCGCTGTAAGTTTTCGATAATTGCCTTGCTCTTATGGGACATTTTATATATGAGGGAAATATTCAATAAAATAACTCATTTCTTCTGTGACTTCATGATTTATGAAATTAGAATCTAAAAACCAAACATATTTTCTACGCAATAATGCTACAACTCACCTGACATCTTTCACATAAATTGTTGTATTTGATGAAAATAATCACGCTTCACAATGTGTCTAAAGCCCCCACAGACCTCGTGATTTCTTGTCGGTTATCGGTGAACGCGACAGGCCATCGTGACAAAACCGAAGTCTGTGGGGCAAGAACTGTCACGTCGAATTGTCACGATGGATATCTACCGACGCTTGATTTTCTTCGCGACGGTTCGTCGGTTGACGGGAAAAACCGAGGTGTGTGGGTATTTCGTTCCAACGTGACAGTTTAAATTCATTGTCGTTTCACATGAAGTTTTCACTTAATGATAATCACACATTCTCGAATTAAAGTAAAGAAATGGATAATATTTAACACATCGATAAGGACTTTCTTATAGAAATCATCGAGGCCTACAGGAGATATTCCTCTGTATCTGTAGAGTAGGGAGGGTGAGTATAGACCCACAGCACTTAGGCCACAATATGGCCCATTGTACATCCTCCCAAGGAGTCGCCCTCCTAGGACATTGTCCATCCTGCCTTATCCAGGAAGGAGGACAGGTCACCGGGGGACATCTCCTTAATATCGGCAGGTGTAGGCCAAGACTCACCGAACACACACTCTCTTATCGACGATAGCTCCAGACATTCGCATAAGACATGCCTGACAGTTTCATCTTCCTGTTCACACATCCTGCATAGAGGTGTGTCCACTAGCCCCATAATATGGAGGTGTTTCCTTAGTTGACAGTGTCCAGTCAGAAATCCCACTGTTAATCGTAGGTTCTTCCTGGTCATCGCCAAATATTTATTTGGATCCAGCTTCTCAGGGTCGCCCAGGGTGATCCTGGCAAAACTGCATCCTTTGGTTTCATCCCATCTTCTGAGGGTTTGAGTATGGGTGTAAAGTTTGGCTAGTTCCGCAATTGTCGAAGTCGTCAAGCCATGGGTGTCACCTGGTCCCAAAATGTTCATTCCAGCCGCCATCCTGGCCAAAGAGTCAGCAATGCGGTTACCTTTGCTCCTGTCGTGCCCTTTCACCCACCTTAATACGATATTATTATCTACCGAGGCGTTAGCTAAATCTTGGTGGCACTCTAGTGCTAACCCTGAGATAATACGTTGTCTATTCAAGGTTAGTAGGGCTTGTCTACTATCAGTGTAGATTATTATGTGTTTGCCAGAAATTCCTTTTCTGGTTAGCTCTTTTGTGGCGATTGAGATATCAGCCAGTTCTGTTTGAACCACGCTGGTATTTTTTCCCATTTCCCACTTAATCCTCAGGCTAAGTGATATAGAGTAAACTCCACATCCTGATCCTTCCTTGGTTTTTGAGCCGTCTGTGTATATGCATATTGCATTTGCAGCATCCGCCTCAGTGTTCTGTTTTATTTGTATTTTGTAGGGTTTATTAAACAAAAACCTGGGTTCAATTGCGTCACTGGCTGCCTGTAGCAGAGGCACCGCAGTGAGTGCCTCCCTCCACAGGCCCCGCCTCAGTTGACCCATTCCTACCTCGGGGTTTACACCAGCCGTGCGCAATCGTAGCATGGCCATTAGCGCAACCTCCTTGACGTGCAGGTCCAGAGGTGTCAGACCAGTAACTAATTCCATTGCCGCGGTTGGTGTTGTTCTCATGGCTCCTGTGATGTTCAGACAAGCCATTCGCTGTATTTGATATAGTTTTTGGATGGCCGTTGCTTGTAGAGTTTTCGGTCCCCATGCAATGGCTCCGTACGTTAGCATAGGTCTTATTATTGCAGTGTAGATCCAGGTGACTACACGGGGCGAGAGGCCCCATGTGCGTCCCACTGTCCTCCGACACTGCTCATAGGCCACATATGCTCTTTTTGCTCTGCTCTGAATGTGCGAGTTTCATGTTAACTTCCTGTCGAGGGTAATACCGAGGTATTTCACCTCTTCAGAGAAGTTTAGTTTGCTTTTGAAGATTTCGGGGGGTTTCAAGCCCGATAAGCTTCTTTTCCTAGTGAAAAGGACCATCTCCGTCTTCTTGGGATTGATCGACAGTGAGTGTTCTTTACACCATGTTCCTATTAATTTGAGACCATCCTGCGCTCTATCGCACAGTGTGTTCACATATTTGCCGGTCTGCAGGATAACTATGTCATCTGCATATGCAATTGTGTAGAAACCATTACTGTTGAGGTGATTATTCAGGGTATCCAGGACTATGTTCCAAAGAAGGGGTGATAAGACCCCTCCCTGCGGACATCCCCTCATGACCAGTCCTCTCACAGTAATGTCTTCTACATTTATACTTATTGCTCTACTAGAGAGCATCTTGAGTATTCATTCTCCTACTACCAGGGGTATATTCCTGGAGTTAAGTTGCTGGGTGATTGTTGGGAAGGTCGTTTTATCGAACGTTCCTTCGATATTGAAAAATTAAATTGAAAAAAGATACGATTTCTCCATGTAATTTTTCCCATAGAATCGATTGGTGTGACCAGACTTGGCCTATCTTGATGGGAGGTGGTGGAAAAAGGAAAATAGCTATTTTTGCAATAAATGACACCATAAGTTGAAAAACTATTAAATTTCCACAGAATTTATTGTCTTCCCGACATGTTTCGATACACTGCATCTTTTCCAAGCGAATGTAGTATAACACTAAATCATTCTTCAATTTCTTATCCATAATGATAATTATACGAGTCCTAAACGCGAAATGTTTTTCTATTTTTGAAGTCTATCTAACATTTATTTGTGTTGTTTACTGACGTCTAGCGATACGGTTTCATGTGTTGTCATGGTGACTTGATACAATGCAATTACCGCTGTAAGTTTTCGATAATTGCATTGCTCTTATGGGACATTTTATATATGAGGGAAATATTCAATAAAATAACTCATTTCTTCTGTGACTTCATGATTTATGGAATTAGAATCTAAAAACCAAACATATTTTCTACGCATTAATGCTACAACTCACCTGACATCTTTCACATAAATTGTTGTATTTGATGAAAACAATCACGCGTCACAATGTGTCTAAAGCCCCCCACAGACCTCGTGATTTCTTGTCGGTTATCGGTGAACGCGACAGGCCATCGTGACAAAACCGAAGTCTGTGGGGCAAGAACTGTCACGTCGAATTGTCACGATGGATATCTACCGACGCTTGATTTTCTTCGCGACGGTTCGTCGGTTGACGGGAAAAACCGAGGTGTGTGGGTATTTCGTTCCAACGTGACAGTTTAAATTCATTGTCGTTTCACATGAAGTTTTCACTTAATAATAATCACACATTCTCGAATTAAAGTGAAGAAATGGATAATATTTAACACATCGATAAGGAGTTTCTTATACAATTCATCGGGGCCTACAGGAGATATTCTTGTTTGTGGCGCATGAAATCAAGTGAATATAAAGAGAGAAACAAAAAAAAATTAAGCTTCAAGTCTCAAGTCGGTCAATAAATTTATGTGTGAAAATGTTCTTCTTTTGAGTAACCATTCCTTCGTCCAACTCCGACGTCTATTTTTTGTTTTGCTTTCACTCAAAACTGCGGCTGCTGCCGCCACTGCCAGAAGTTGTGTCTTGTTCATCACGAAAACTGCTACTAATCACGAGGTCTGGGGCTTCATCGAGCGCGACGGTCGATCACGATGGCCTGTCGCGTTCACCAATAACCGACAAACAGTCACGAGGTCTGTGGGGGGCTTAAAATACAAGTATCAAATAACCTATCTACTATCTATGCCTAACAACCCGCTTGAACACCGGTGCATGAACTGTTGGTGGTGGGTAGGTATCTTATGAGTACGTCATTGTAGGTGTATTCGCCGCAAACCCACCGCAGGAACTTGGATATTCAATTCATTTTTGGTGGCTTCACTGTGTGCCCACCAGGAAACAAATTAATTTGACCTGATATCCATTGTTAACTGCTATCTGCTTTATGATATTTAACTCTTCATTAAAATTTGTCTCAGAAAGAGAAATATTTACTACTTTGTGTATCATACTATGGTGTGCTGATATTTTATGTAAATATGGATGTACCGAATCATTATGAATGGTGATGTCAGTATGGGAAGGTTTATGAAAAAATTGGGAAATAGTGTTTTTTGTCGACTTTACCTATTGTCAAATCTACTAAATTAATTGAATTTTCCGCTTCTATTTCTATTGTGGATTTTATATCTGTATGAATATTGTTAATATATTTATGAAAGGTGTCTTTTCGTCTATTGGTTCCTTTGAAACAAACTATAACGTCATCTACATATCTGTACCAATACAAAAACTGTTGCGAAAGTGGATGCTTGTGGATTGTATTTTCAAGATTGTCCATGAAAATTTCCGCCAGTAGAGGAGTCAGTGGATTTCCCATGATCAAACCTTCAGATGAAGAGTATAATTTATTGTCAAATTGAAAGTAATTGTTTAGTAACTCAGCAACCCCAAAAAAATACGTTACTTTCTACTGGCGGTCGGACTAGTTTTATCAGTCCCTTCTCATTGTTATGCTTATATTCCTTCAGAGAAAATGTTATGAGCTTATGAAAAAGAGATATTTTAATTTCACCTATTCATGTTGTATGCACTGACTAGAGCTGTTGGAAATATAACTGAATGAATCCGTGGCTTTTCTTGAGATGTCAATTTCAGTACCATTTTGTCCGTTCCTTATGAACAAAAAATTGTTTGACCATCATATTCGGACTAAGTGAGGCAAACGTTTTCCTTATTACAGGTCATGTAAAACAATTACTTAAAGATCGTGGTCATAAGTGACATGTTTCAATTGACGGTTATGGAATACGTGTTCATTGAATTAGTTCTTTCAAGATAAATAAGAACTCGATCTGGAAACCTTTTCAACTTCATACGCTTTCATGTATATGTAGGATCAAGCTCTTATTTTCTTTGGAAAAATTTTGTTAGTGGAAACAAAATACGCCGAAATTGCAAAAGCTTCATTCCAAAACGAATAACTTTCTCGAGCAAACTCTTTCAAGCCTCTTTCCTAACTACCCTAGTTAAACATAACACGCGAATAAATTAGAGAAGCCAGTTCATAACAAGTTGCCTCCGAATAATTGAAGGAGAGCAGCAGGCTAGAGAAATTATAGGCCTCCGCAAGGAAACGGGCACAAACAACGAACAGGGAGGGCTGAGAGTGTTTGCACATTATTCCTCTGCCGCAAGCAGCACCTGCAACCCTCTGCGGTTCATGTGGGAGTCAATCTGGATCTCTGCGGAGCATGGTATACAGTTTCAATTCCATTCCAACGTTTGGCGTGTAGTATGTTTCCGGGTTGAGTTAGCAAGAGGAAAATATTTTTATTTTCGGATTCACGAAAAAAATTTAACTCGACAAAATGTATTCATTTACAACAATTGGCCATTGAGGATCCCTTTTTTATTGACATGGTAATTCAGAGAATGAATTCAACTCGACCCCAATCCACTAGGAGGATAAAAAATACTAATTTGTTTAGAATGTTGTATTTTGAAAATGTTTCGTATGTTCGTGGAAGCACTTTAGGCTCTCGGGCTTGTTTCACTTCATTTCCATTTATTTTCTCTCCATGACATTCATTTCACAAAATCTTGAACCCTGAGTTTTTTACAGGTTGACCGTTGTCAGTAATAATATTCTGAACCCAGAATTAGTTGTCCATACATCTGATTCCTTCTGTGATTAGAGAATTATGGAAAATTCCCCGTGATTGTTACTGGACGAATTCATGTGGCATGTTTATGTTCTGATTTCACTCGATTCCTCATTGCATGATTCCGTTCCATCATTCAGTAACTCCACTGTCATCAGGATGTTCCATTAGAAATAGATAACTTATAGTTGAAGACTCATTCTACCGAGGAAAATATGTGTCTTACTTTTTAATGTGATCTCTAATTTTGGTAGAAATTCTAAAGACTTTACATCTTCTCAGCGTAGTTAAAAAAATGGTGAGCTATGAAGATGTTTAATTCGAAAGAAGAAACTAGACTTGAAAAGTCGGTACAACTGGCAACCTACCTTCCTTTGAATTTAGAAAGATAGACGGCATTGATGCTTCATCTTACATGAATACCGTTTACACATTGATTGTTGTCTACATCTTTCTTATCAACCAGATGGTGGGTTTTTCATGAGAAGTAAAAAAGAAACTTCCGAGTACAATAATCTTGTGGACCGTGATTTCTAACAACCCCTTGTCGCTTTGTGCACATTTTTATCCCAGGTGAACAAGTAAGCATTAGAATGTTTTGATATTGCCTTCGAGTTGAAATATCACTATTTTCTGTTTCATATTAATGATTGGCTGGAGAAAACATCTTGTTCTGTGCATAGTTTTGCGGTCAACAATACTCTTCATACTTGTTTCTCTTCCAGAATCCCTATACCAGCACTAGAAACAATAATTTAGAAAAACATTCTCGTCAGTAGATTCAACGATGACTTAGCAAAAATAATAGAGTGGGGTTACATCAACTTGGTGGAATCAAATGCTGGAAAAACCCAGGAAGGTCTTTTCTCAAAGAAAGCCGATCTATTATTATCTAGTATCCAGATGTCAGGAGTAACTATTCCTACAAAGTCAAATACGCGATTCTAGGAATTATGGTCATCACATGGCAAAACCAGCTTTCGAGAAGCTTGGGTTTGTATTTCGTGCGAAGAAATACTTCACTTCTCGTCAGGTTTCAATGATCTACAAGGCTCAGGTGCACCCTGTCTTGGAATATAGTTCTCATGTATGAAGCTCCGCACCAAAAAATTCATTGAAGCTTCTTCATTCCATTCAGAGAGCGGCAATCCATCTTGTTCGTGATTCTTTGCTCACAGACTCGCTCACTTCGTTGGAGCATCATAGAAGGGACTTGTCTCCCTTCAATAGATATCTTCATGGTCGGTGCTCTCTTCTGAATTGTCATCGTTTCATCTTGGCACACGAATGAGCCGCGAGTACAGATTTTCCACCCCTTTGTTGTGAGCTTAAAGACCTGTCGAACCTCTCTTACTCAGGAATATATTTTCAATTGAACAGCTGAACTCTGGAACTCCTTGCAGAGAGAGCTTATTTCTGAGGCTTACAAATTTCAAAAATTCAAAGTGAGTGTTAATTCGTATCTCCTGTTCTTATATTCAGGTGTTTCGTATAAATCTGCATATAGAAAAAGTGCATAAAATTATGCTGAAGAGGATTTCCATCATAGAATTGTAAACAATCAGGAGAAAACGTGACTCTATAAGGGACGAGTCGCAATTTTCGACGCATTCCAATTCTTGGGTCAATATGAAAGGTTATCAATGGTATTGAGCCAAACGACTGCTAGTTTGGGTGTGGTGAAATAGTATAATTTATACCTGAATAACAAAATGTTATTGTGGTGGTTTAACTATTTTTCGAATGGAGAACAAGTGTGTTGTTACAAATAGATGTGTATGTGCTGCAACATAAAACTGTTGTCATAATTTTTACAACTACAAATCGCGAAGTTTTATCGTTTTCGTTTAAATTCAACCAGTTATGTTAACCGAACTATATTTTCATTATACACACAATGTATTATTTCTGATTCCACTATTGTTGTTATCCCAGGCATGGTATAAACTCTACAAGACTGATTCAGTGATTCCTATGATGTGA